>CBVK0101921679.1:0-16151 GCA_900067695.1 Picea abies
CAAACATGTCAGCAAGAAGTCAATGGGGATCTTCTATACTAGCATGAGTGAAATACAAAGATACTTGTGAAACTGAGATGTAATTGATTGACATGGGAAGGCCGACTTGAAAAGTCAAGGATTTCTGCAGAGTGGCGGACTTAGGACGAAACTTCCCTTGAACAAAAGCACGACACATTTTGTGACTTAGGCAACATGGATTACAAATTGGGATACATCTATGATACAAGAGGCATCAACAAACGCTCCATATGACTGGAAGAATAACTAGTCGGCGAAGATTATACTCAATAACGAGGAAAGTCTCCTAAATCCATACCAAACCCAAAAATATTGATATACTGACTCAAATATTGTGCTTTGTTCAAGGGCGAAAAAATGTTTCCAAATAAAGAGATAGACGGTCTCCTAAATCCATACCAAACCCAAAAATATTGATATACTGACTCAAATATTGTGCTTTGTTCAAGGGCGAAAAAATGTTTCCAAATAAAGAGATAGACGCTTTCCTGCCCTTCTTTTTTGTTTTTCTATTTTTTTTGTCTTTTTCATATTATTAAATCTTGAAAAAAGAATAAAAGAATGTTATAGTACATTGGAGGAAACGACTGTCATGGGCAAGAAAACTAGTTCTAGAGCACAAGGAACATACCTATACTCAATTCCATGAAGCATGTACAGGATAAGGACACTCAGGGGAATGTCTCCTCCAAGGGTAAAGGTGTGGAATCGCAAAGGCATAAATTGCAAGGCTAGCAACTGGTAGGAATGCATAAGCATAAATTGCAAGGCTAGCAACTGGTAGGAATGCATAAGCAAATGGTTCAACAATGGCAAGTTGAAGTCAACATTAGGCCTAGAAGCGCGAGCAATTAATATGAAATGCAATTACAACTTGAGAAATATGTGGAAGCCCCATGGGTAAGTTATCCAGAAAGAGATTGAGAAGAAGTCGTGAGGCTTCAACGCAAAGACATGGTGGGACTAAACATGGCTTCCGAGCCTACAAAAAAACTGCAACATGGGTGTCAAAAATGTCAATAAGATACTAACTAGGACACCCATAGAAAGGTAAGCTCTACCATTTGTAAACGACACCTTTAAAGCAGCTTTGAAGGTATGATCTCGTGAACAAATGGAATGGACCCTATGGCATATATGTGAGTGATATAGATAAATGCATTGTGCACGTGAAATCAAACCTATTTTATATGCCAGTAAAAAACACAATACTTGTTGAAGAATCCAACAATGTTGACATATGTAGCATCATATGTTAGTGGGAGTCCCATAGGTAATGGCCAGGAAAAGATTGAGAATAAGATATCCAACTTCAACATATAGTCATGGCAGGACTAAACAGGACTCCCACACCTAAAAAAGAACTTGCAACATGGGCACCAAAATGAAAAAGGGATTCTAAGCTAGGGCTCCCATGGAAGATAGGCTCTACCATTAAAAAACGACATTCTAAAGTATATAGATGGGTTCATGTCACAATTTAATGGGATTGACGCTAGGGAAACCCACACCTAAAAAAGAACTTGCAACATGGGCACCAAAATGAAAAAGGGATTCTAAGCTAGGGCTCCCATGGAAGATAGGCTCTACCATTAAAAAACGACATTCTAAAGTATATAGATGGGTTCATGTCACAATTTAATGGGATTGACGCTAGGGAAAAATGGAAATCGCAACTGAAAATGCAAAGTGTAAGGTGTGTGAAACCTATTCAAAATGTCAGTTATACGAGAACAATACCTTCCCAAAGTCTTGAAAAAGACTCGGTCAACCGAAAACAGACCATAACATGCCCAAAGTATCCTTCTACAACCCGAAAATGCAACAACCGCACTATAAATCCCTTTTACATTAGTTCAATGAAGGAAAAATAGCAAAACTATGGAAAAGTGGGTCTAAAATTACATTAAATAGTGATAATTTAATTTATCATTTTCACAATTTACCCAAAATTGCCCAAACTTGGTGAAAACCCTCTCAACTTCGAATGAGGATTGGGGGAGCTTGGAGCAACAAAACCACTTTTCATCTGGACCAAGTAAGCTTATAACCTTACTCTTCATTTTTGTTTCTTTCATTTTGAAGATTTCATGAGAAATCAAGGAGCACGCTCCCCTTTTTCTCATGAACTGGATTTCATGAGAAATCAAGGAGCACGCTCCCCTTTTTCTCATGAACTTTGTGCATGCGTGATTTTTCTTAAGGAAAATAACGTATATATGTTATTTGATCGAGGGTGAATCATGGATGTATGTGCCTATCCTAATTATGAATCACATATTACTTGACATGAATGGAAAGATCAAAAGATTGATTGCCTTCTTCCTTGAATTTTGCAGGATGTTTGTCCAATGGAGAGAGCGTGAGCACGAGGATGTTGATAACGCTATAGTTGAAGATGATGATGTCATGAATGCTTTTCGTCAATGTGGAATGTATAAATTATTTCAAACCAATGGTATGTGAGCACAAAGAAGATTGCTCAATCTCCTCATTGACTATTGGCATCCAAATGTGGAGGCATTCATGCTTGATGGGCAAGCATTAACCATCACGGTGGAAGATATTTACTTCATTATCAGCCTCTCTCAAAGAGGCAAAGCAGTGAACTTCAAGAATCATGGAGGGGGTGTCTTGACCATCAATGAGTATATAGCCACTTATTGCAAGGATGGCACCGATAAAGTGGGCATGCAAATACCTATCGAGAACATACAAAATTCAAGCCTCAAAGTGATCTTATACACCATGACACGCATCCTTGGATCATCATCCTTACACCAAGCCTCACGGTCTCAAATGCAATATGTGGTTGAATGTTTGAGACCAACAATATTTGACTAGAGCACCACAATTCTCAATTGCATGAAGACCCAATTGACGGACTACAAGTTGTGAAGGAACAAAAACTTCAGGTTTGGTAACGTTCTCTGTGCTTTATTTTTTGAGAGAGTATCGAGTATGAGCCTGAGGAATTCTGTGAGAGAACACCAACGACCGTGGCCTGCATTTATATAATGCACTGAGTTATTAGTGGACCTTGTAGGGGGATTATTGTTCAATCCTTTTGATGTTAACTTCTTCGATTGGTGGGCACGACAGATACCTAAAATCAAGGACTATCCATATGTCAAGATTGACTTTTCCTGAGATCCAGATATGATTGTACCTCCCGGTGGAGTGCTTGGAGATATAGGTAACATTTATCTTTTGTTTTATTTTATTTTTATTTTGTAGACAAGATTATTAAAAGGGAAAATAATCTGTCTTTTTGGTGAGATCCACATTACTAAAATGTGCCCTTTGAATGTGGAGATAGAGCACCAGTGAGACCAACTGACCTCCCACAACATAGGCATCGACAAAGATGCGAAGTAGAGTCTAGTGATTATGCAACCAGGACACTGCGAAGCATGGGAAGGAACATGGAGGCCTTGACATGCTCTATCCCTATGGAAATCATAGACGATCTGACAATTGGGGATGCAATGTCATTTTGTTGGTAGTAGCCCATCTTTTGTGTTATGGACCTCTTGTGCAAAAGTTCAATAACAACATTGTATTCGGCTACGTTATTAGTAGTTTCCCTCAGACAAACACCTCCAACGGATACTAGCTAGTTAGTGGGAGAATAAATTTCCCACGCAACGGAAGCAAGGTTCTAAGTATGGTGATTGGCACCGTCTGTGAACCTAACATAAACTGACGACTCTCCTGGCATCTGTCACACAACAAAAACACAACAATTAAGAATGCGGGAAAAAAAAAACATCTATACAAAGGTATATACAAAAGATTAAAAAAAAAATACAACAAAACTGGTACTCGATCCATTAGGCTCAAGCATAGTACTTTTTAAGGTAGAGCCCATTTTTGGGCTCCAGCAACACAATTCCTTCATAATATGCCAATTCGTAAGCCCCTTTTTTCAACACGTGTCACGTGATATAAGGATCATGCCACATAGGGTTGAACTTTCATGCTCCCAAGGCATCTTTGTCCTTGTCATAGACCAAAACAAGGTCTCTTTCGGATAACACCCACGGATGAACAAACTTATCATATTAAGTCTTGACACATTTCTTATGCCCTTCATTTTCTAAAGCAACATCTCGACATTTTTCATCAAGATGTTCCAAGTAAACAAGGCATTCTTCAAGTTGAGTTGTGTCAGGGAGGAGCTCAACAACAATTTTAAGTGAAGGGATTTCCTATTCAATAGGAAAAATTGCTTCTACTTCATGAACAAGTTGAAAAGGTGAAAAGCTTGTTGCAGTTTTGACTGAGGTTCGGTAGGCCCACGATGTCGTAAATAACATAACATGACAATTCGATTTGGTTGTGTTGACGGTTCTTTTTAAAATGGTTTTCAAGGATTTGTTAACATCTTCAACTTGACCATTTTCCTAGGGTAGTAAGAAGATGAGAGCTCCTTCATAAAACCTAGTTTTAATGCTAACTCGAACATCATGCAGTTCTAGATTTGGATGCCATGGTCAGTGACTATCTCTCTCAAAACCTTGAACCTAGCTATGACCTAATTAAACACAAAAAGTGTTGTGGTTTCACCATCATCAACGAATGTCGGCATGACCTCTTCCCACTTAGTAAAGTAGTCAACGACCACCATTATATATCGATTCCCCCTAGATAAAACTAGGTGGCACATCATAAAATCTATCCCCCACTTCGTTAAGGGGCCGACAGTAATAATGAGAAACATAAGAACAAGATGTGTGCACATATTTTTAGTAAAGATTTGGCAAGGGTGACATTTCTTGACTGCTTCAATGCAATCTTTAAAGATCATTGGCCAGAAATATCCGGTGCATAAAATCTTCTGGGTTGTTGCCAACCCTGATAAGTGAACGCCACATGCTCCACTATGGCAATCATTCAAAACCACCTATGCTTCCTCATGAGTCAGGAAACGATGGAGAATTGAGTCTACCCCTCCTTGATAAAAAGTGTTGGTGATAATGAGATAATTTTTAGCTAGATGGCGAGTCTTTTGTCACTCGTCTCACGAAAAATGCGAAGGAAACTTAAGTGCCAAGACATATATAATGATATCTCCATATCAAGGATCAGACGAAGAGATGAGGAATATATGCTCATCTCAAAGTGAGTCAATAACTTAGTAATCCTCATTCTTTACTGGGAACTCCAAAATAAGTTTGGCAAAGACTAAATACTTCTTGAATTTTGCATAAGCAAAATCCAAATCAAACTCCTGAAGAACAAAAATCCATGTTTTCTACTTCTTGTCGATTATTCACTGAGTCAAAACATAATGAAAAGGGTTAACATCGGCGATGACAATCGTCTTGTGCAAAAGAATATAATGTCGAAGATGTTGAACAACATTAAATGTTGCTAAGGCCAGTTTCTCAACATGCGAATACTTTAGTTCATGACCTACCAAGGTGTGACTCAAATAATAGTGACATGCTCTTCAAGCTTATCATCCTCTTGAAATAAGATCATGTCGATCGAAGATTCAACTACTGCGAGATACATTAGAAAATATATATTATAATATGGGGGGCTAAGCAGGGGAGTTGAAACTAGAGCCTTTTTCAATGCATCAAAAGAACATTGTGTTGACTCGTCCTAATAAAATGGAACACCCTTATTCAATAAGCGCATAAATCATTGTGATATCAGCATAGTTCGGTACAAAACGCTGAAGGAAATTTGCCTTTATTTGTAGGCTATGAAGTTGATGCACTGTGCATGAGGGATGAAGCTCTATTATTGCCTCAACCTTCAAAGAGTCATCCATGATCCCTTTAGCTGAAACAATAAAACACAAGAGACGTCCTGAAGTTGCACAAAATATGCACTTATGTGGATTCAAGCAAATTCGATAGTTATGACATATCTCAAAGAAAAGGCGGAGGGGTAACAAATGTTGCACTATCTTGCAAGAATGAGTTGTAAGATCATCTAAACAACCCTCCAATATGTGCTTAAGATCATGGAAAGAAAACATCATGGCCCGCTGAAAAGTGGTTCCAACATTTTTTAGGCCAAAGGGAAATTTTCTTGTATGCAAAGGTTCCCCAAGGACAAATAAAAGTTGTACTATGTTGGTCCTCGAGACATATCTATATCTGGTTATAACCAGAAAAATTGTCCATGAAAGAGAAAATCTCACTTCTTGCGCATTCGTCAAGAATGTGATCAATAAACGGCGTAGGGAAGTTATCTTTAGGAAAAGATTTATTCAAATTGTACCATGATTCTTGTCCACCGGAACGGGATTGGATACCCATTTTGTCAATGGGACTGGATAGATAAAGCCTGCTTTGAGCAGTTTTTCTACCTCAGCCTTGAGCATTGCTACTTTCATCGTGTTAATCGGTCGTAATTTCTATTGAAAAAGCTTAGCATTTTCATAGGTTTGAATCTCGTGTTCGACAATCTAAGGATGTATGTCAGGCATTTCGTCGTACAACCAAGAGAAAACATTATGAAATTCCTTGAAAAGTGTCGTATACTAAAGAATTTCATCTTGAGAGCAGGATGCCCTGATAAAGATTTTTTATAAAAAATCAGGGGTCCTAGAAATGTTGATCGAAACACTCTACGATATGTTCACCATATTCCCCTTGACATAGACATTGTGCTTTACTAAGGGATTCATCGTCTGACCAACATTTATACTCACGACTAACTTGAAAACTCTGTTTTCCACATGACTGATCTCGGGGAGGAAATACGATCAATGATGCATATCCTCCCATGGCCTTTATGATCTAGTCATTGCCTCTATAATAGCCTCATCTGAAGGCAAGACGGTATCAAGACAGTCTTGGGAAATTGAAGAATTATGAGCCCAGATGGGCTCCAAAAACTTATCGTCCTCCTCTATCAATGAAAGAGTTCAATCTGAGTCTGTAATGGCTTGCCGGATAGCTTGGTAACCGAATTTAGCGGTAGAAAATGGCATAGCCATTGTGACATGTGTGCCACCTTCTATCGAATCATATGGTGACGGTAACACCCATGGATCTTTCAGATACAATGTTCTGAATGAAGCAATTCTTGTAACAGAACCCAGGGAACTCGAATTTTGATAGTCGACTAGGGTGGTACGAATATAAGACAGTGGTGTTGGGAAATTAAAGGTTTCCATAAGCAAAGTACACATTCCAACATCGATAATCTCAGTTGTCGGCTAAGAGTTTTCGATCCATTGGACTCTGTATCTCGAATTTTCCATAGAGATAGAGTGGTTAAAAGCCATCTGAACAAAAGTTACAATCCTCCTCTCATGGGGAAAATATAAAATTCAAAATATCGATGAGACGACGGTCGTCATCACATAAGTCCAACTCCTTCCCAATAACATATTATAGTCGAGCGGTGCATCAACTACCTTTAGTTTAATGGAAACAAACTTTCCTCCTAACTGGATTGAAAAAGAATAAACAAGTTTGTGCAATCTAAACGATCATATGTCAAAAGTGGTTAACAAAGTGGGAGAACATGCAAGTTATAGAGAGTCGATAGCTTTCCAACAGGACAAAGACATGACACACATCCACACTCCCTCGTCACCAACGGTCCTCCTGATCATGTGTTTTGTGTATACAACGTTCATCTGGAAGGCTACATGATAAGGAATGTGAGGATCCACACTAGTAGCATCAAACTTCATAGTGAGCTGATTGGAAGCATTCGCTGCCTCGATTGTGAATAACAATGTGGTGTGTTGCCCAAGGAAACTTTGAAGCACTTGTAAAGTAGACATCACACATGGCGTTTGAGCTAAATTCGCAACAATGGAATAGTTGGGTGCATCTCAATCATTAGGGTTGTGCGACGCTCTTTTGTACACACCTTTCAATATGCATGACATTGTTTCCTTTTAATTTTTATCTATGTGGAGAGGTCCCTTAGGCTCTGAAATTTATTTGCCTTTCATCGTCGACTCTGGATTACTGTAATCACAAGATTTGGTCGACAAGTCTACGTCCTCTTCTTTCATATAATTCACCATATTAATGAATGAAAAAGTTATGTCTGACAAAGGTGCACTCAAAGTACCCCCTTGCGGATTGGACGTGGAAGAGCCACCTACATATTTTGTCCTTGCGGAAATAGATTTTTCAATATAACAGGTTGTTGTTGTTGTTGTTGTTGTTGCAACTTTATCAAGCATTGGGCCTCTTCTATTTGTAAGCATTGATGAGTAAGGTGATCATCCCCACAAAGTTTGCATGGGAATTTCACCTTCCTCTTTTCGTTCTTTGCCCCCTCGACATTCTTGTTATAATTTTAATCATTTCCCCCACTATCCTTCTTTCCCTTGCCTTTTTTTTCTCTTCAGGTTGTTGAGGACCCTTTTCAGTCTTTGATTCGACAGTGTATACATCTAAGCACTGGGTGGTAGGGGTGGTCAGTCTCAAGGTCGGACTAAGCACTGGGTGGTAGGGGTGGTCAGTCTCAAGGTCGGACCAGCCACAGTTTTTTGAATAGACAATTGTTGCATCTGGTTAGAGACGAGATATGTGGCTTTGCTTTGTGAGGAACTAACAATACCATCAGCATGTGGTCCCGATTTCGGCTTTGACAAGTCGAGAGTCGATCGTGGTGCGTTGGGAATGATCACATAGTGCTTACCTAATTGGGAGTAAATTAACTCCAAATGTTGTGCTCTAAAGAATAATTGTTCTTCTGTAAACACCCCTGAAGTTGCAACATCCTTAAATATATAAGGAAGTAATGACTTCAGGAACCGTTCTAACAGAAATTTCGGTAGGACCATGGCTTTGATCAAACTCTTTTGTCTCCTCCATTCTTAAATATGATCAGAAATGTGTGTAGCTTTATCTTGTTCAAAGTTAGCTAAAAATTTTGTACCAACATCATACTAGACAGGGAGTTGGAAATGATTGAGGAAAACAATGGCCAGATCACCAAATTTTGCGTACTTCTACCTCTCCATTTCTATATACTACTTAGCGGCACCCCTAGTGAGGGTGTGTTGGAACAATCGTAACCAAATCAAGTCATGGTTTAATTAAATAGACGAGCACCATAAGTGAAATGTCATTGCATGATCCTATGGGTCTTCACCACTCTTTCCTTCGAACTTTGGTATGTCTGAAGGTAGTTTGTTGGGGATCGTAGGCCAACTCAAGTCATTCATCAACTTTGACAAATTTGGAAAATGAAGAGTTTCCATAAAAGGAATCATAGGTTGCGACATTGATTGATTGGCAGCCTAAAAAGAAGGTCTTTCATTAAAACTAGCACCGGGTTGCCAGGAAGTGTTTCCTGATGAGATAGAGCCTTGGTGAAATCTCGATTCTAGTTAAACAAAAGAAAACTCCCACCCATATTATTCTCGAATGGAAAAGTAGGTTTGCCCCATGCAGACCCTTTTTGTGAGTGAAAGCCTCCCTGCATGGGGTTCCACTGACCAGAAAAGGGGTTGCCCCCTAATGGCACCCCTTGCGAAGGGAAAGACCCTTGCATGCGATTCCACTGAGATTGGGAGGGGTTTCCCCCTGCCAACACTGCAAACGTGGTGAAAGGATTACTCTTGAACCCACCATATAATGTGAACGGGGTCAAGGTGGATGGCATGCTAGAGGATTGGAATTCGGTACCCATAGAAGCGCCCTAGCCCCCAAAGGGGTTAGGACTGGAAGACGGGAAGGCCTCACTCCCGATGGAAGGGAACGACAAAAAGATATGACCTCTGCCCCAAGGAACAACTTGGTAGGGAATCAAATGATTCCCTAAACCAACATTAGGAACTTGGGACATCGATTGAGACCCAGTCAACGTGTTTAGCATGCCCATCGATGACATACCGAATGAGAAAGTGTTAGTTTTTTAAGGTAAAAACATGGTCGGACCCAAAGGTTGGGTGGAACCAATAATCAACGGAGTTGATTCATTGATAAACGCAAAAATGGTGGACTGAATCACACTAGTTGTTTGCTTAAACATATTAGGGGGGAAGATCCCAGTGGTGACTATTGTTGTGGTGGGAATTACAGTGACTCCCGACCTAGACACTTTTGGAGTGCCTTCCATTGCGGCATAGTGAAGAGGGCTACTGTCAACGAAGTTCAACCTAGGAGGCAGAACTTGCATGAGAACTGGATTGTAAGGTCCAGTTAATAGAGATGGAGCAAATTCTTCAGTCACCAGATCATCTACCATTACAACCTCTGGCTAAAAAACGTTTATTTCTACGAGCTTCATAATAAAAGTCTCAACCGAACTAGTTGGTACAAAAGTGCCAGATTGATCAAGTCGATGCCTCAAAGGAGGCAAATGAGGATTCACTTCAACTTCTTCAGGGGGAAGATCATGAATTCTCCTCGATCGGCGAGGTGGTTGATAAACCACTTTAGTTGTAAGCTCTAGGTGACCACCTACACACCTTCCTAAGAAATTCTACGATCATTAAGCACACCACAAAAAAATCCCTGATCGTAACAATAGTCACAAGCAACATCAGGTGGATTAGTTCATGAGATCACAATAGTAACAAAGTGAGGTGAGGACCTTCCAGACAAAGGCACAGGTTGATTAAGTCTCATGGACCCACAAACAAAGGACTGAGAAGCAATTATCCCAACCTCTACTGACCAGTCTTATCCAATGCAAGTATCCACGCTTCGTGGGGCAGCAAGTATCCACGCTTCGTGGGGCAGCCTCCAATAGTACTGAAAAGTGTGATACAAAATCTACCCTAGGTACCACAGGAAATCTCTGCAGTCGCCTCTAAGATCCCTAGGAAGAGAAACTATGGTTACCAACTCATAGTCAGCGTCTGGGGAACCAATTAATTGTTGAGATCGAACGTATGGGCAGGGTAACAAAGACCAAGGCCTTGAAATAACCGCCTCTCGTGGAGGTATGGGAACTAACGAAACCCCAAAAATACAACCTTTCCACAACATTTGGTTAAGCTTTGGAGGGGTTATCTACTCGGCTCATCCTCACACGACCTTGCGCTTGGCTCCTATGTGAGAGAATTTTCCCGACCACACCTATACGACAGTTGGATTTTGCACTCCCTAAATCAGAATCCTACGTTTGTTTTCTAGCCTTAGATAAATTAACTCTCCAACCTAAACCAAGGCCCTGGCCTGAACTAGTCTATTCACCTAAAAAATGAAAAGGACAAATTATTTTTAGTTAGCATTCATTTTATAGGTCGTTATTTACTCAAAAGGGTTACAGATGAAACTAGATGGTGTTTTGACAGACTCAACACAAAAACACTAAAGAACACAAAAACCAAGATGTAGTTTCTTCACTAAAAAATGAGTGTAACAACGCTTAAAATTAATGAAAACAAACTCTTTATTTTATATTCTTTTCAAAAATGAAAACAATGTATTTTTTTTATCTCACGTAAGATCTTGAATCGCTTTGCCATGTAAACCTAAAATACTCTTTGAAGGACAATGCATAACAGAGTGTGAATGAACTTTGTAGACAATATTTATTTTCTTTTACGAAAGGCTATTGTAACTTAAACCAACAACTATCAAAGCAAGCGAAATGCATGAAGACATGAGTGCTAGTAAGCAAATTCTTTTCTTGAAAAGTTCAGAGGCAAGGGATCAAAAGAAGAATGAACAACAACCAAGTTATTTTTTGTCTTTTATGTTACTGAAAGAAACAAAATGCAACTACGATGCAATTTTTTGTCTTTTATGTTACTGAAAGAAACAAAATGCAACTACGATGCAATTTTTTTTTCTTTTCTTTCATGAACAAAGGGAAGAAAGTAAAAAGGAAGAAAGTGTTAGCACTAGAAGTCACACCTAAAATCCTATAGGTGCAATCCTAATACCCATCAAAAATTTGTAGGTTTGTAAAAAAATTAAGGTTTTGTAATTTTAGGTGTAATGAAAGGATGAGAAACTCAATGAAGATATCAACATAAAATTTCCACAAAACATACTCCAACAAGCAAGGCTTGAATAATATTAGATCAATGGTCTTTATAAATTCAGTGAAAAGATGGAAAACTGGAGAAAGGTAAAATACATGAACCAACTTACATTAGGCACTTTGGAACACATACAATGGAATTCTTACTAACAAGCAGCCTCCTACTCAACAAGAAGATGTGCTTTGACAATACTTGCATGAACAAATTTGCAATAAATCAATCACTTCATTCTTGAACACAAGTACTAAATATAAATCATTTATCAATCGGTAACATCAAAAAAATACAAGAATATAGCATGTAACAATAGAAAAAGTAGTTGATCTTCAATTATCCAAGAGTCTTAAGTCTGTACATAGACAATGTGGAAAACTTTACAGTCTGAAAGCAAAATGATAAGGCTTCCCCTAAAACTATTCCCCCTCTTTCGGATTCATATCACCCATTAAATAAAAAATCACATCAAGAACCCCTCTATGATTCATTACCTATCTCTAGCATAGGATTTTGTGCCTTGGAGAGGTGTGGCAATAGACAAACAAACAAAAAATTAGCAAACTGCTAGATTCTAGGAATTTGTTGGTGATGATAAATGCAATTACAACTAGCTCATGTTTGGAGATCTAGTGGAGTTGGATATAAGGAACAAGTGTCCCTTTATGTCTAACTTCTTCATAGAGAACCATTCGAACCTCCTTTGACAACTGGTAGCTTTCCCATAACTCGGATTTATCAGATTGTTAGAGTTCGCAGAACATCTGCAGGATTCGCTGCGAACTTTCCTATAGATGATGCTTTTTCCTTTTCTCCTAAAATACGAACCGAGTCAAGTTGATTTTTAGTCAGCAATTTAATGACATTATGATTCATCTCCACAATTTTTTTTAGCAAAAACCAATTCATATTTTAAAATATATGATGAAAATACTATTTTGCAGCATACTAATTTGCTGCAAAATTTTTTTGTATGTCAGTTTCGCAATGAATCAGGATTTCGCTGTGAAATCTCTGTAGAAGCCTTTTGTTTTCAAATCTGTTGCACACTGTATTCACCATTTTTAATACCAAGAAGAGGTCCCTTTCCCCTTTTAACTACAAAAATGCTTTGAACACTAGCACTAACCTCTTCTCATGATCAACATATATATCAACTATTACCGATAAGACTCTCATTCAAAAATTGCAATAATTGAAACTTGCCCAGTAGAGTACTATTTGGAAACAACTTTTGCTAGCACATCTGTATCACTTTTATCAGCCCTTCAAGCATTTAACTCACCAACACCTACTACAGGAAAGTTTGCAGTGCGAACTGTTTCGACAGTAGACAATTTGCAATGCAAATTGTTTCATCAACAGACAATTTGCAGCGATGAATAGTCTACAACAAAATATTTGCAAATGAAAATAGCATGAAACGGTTGAACCTTCCATTTGAGCTTGACCTTTTTGATGATGATAAGGCACTGAAAATAAGAATCCACCAAGTTCCACGTTCCCAAAATCATAATTATGTATGTTTTAGTGCATGAGGTGTTTTGAATTGTTGCGACCTTCTAAGAGAGTCTGCAGCAAATAAGATTAGACAAGTGATATGACACTTAGACGGTTAAGTGGATCTTTTAAACCTTTTATACACCCGTTTTGGAAAAAATACTTGATGGTGACCTTCAAGTTATGCAAATATGACCAATACCTTCCCTATTTACAAATGATGACAACCACCATCATGACATTGAGACTTTGCAATTGAACTTTTATTGGCTCACAAGTTTTAAACCAATGACTTATAAGAAAGACATAACACATCACTGATGAGGACCAAAAGAGACCTTCTGAGACTGGACTAACAAAAATTTGAAAAAAGAGAGAAAACCTTGACTCATGTACATCCTATGTGTTAACAGGAATCAAACAGTCAATAATCATTGAAATACAGCAATCCACTAGAAACTAAGTCCAGACACACACAATCGACCTTTTGACCAACCTAAAAAACCTTATCTAATAAAAGGCAAGGACTTTTAGGATGATTTCAAAGTTTTCATAGACTTAACACAATAATCTAAGGCAAAAGCAAACCCATAAGGCTTAGAACATACTAAACAACAAACTTAAATCATCCCAAAACTAAAAAAAAAAACAAAGAACAAATTCCCACTCAGATACGCGAATGTCTATACAACAAATAACGTACATGCACTATTGAGACAAAGGCAAATTGTGTATATACGTGATTCAACCAAAAACAAAGCATGTATGGCTTAGCAAAACTTCAAAAAAGAAATTGCCAATCTAAGGGGAAGCTTCCAAAAACTTGGTAAAATTTTATGAGATAGCAAATGCTTTGAAAGAAAGCCCAGAAAACAAGAAACTTACATAAATCAAGACAACACAAGAAACCCTAAGACTAACCCAAACCAAGAGAAAAGATCCTTAGTATGGTCGCCAATTCTGTTATGGTATTTTTACCTTGTGACCTTGGGTTTGTGTCACAAAAGAGCCTAACCATATTTAAAATATAAACCCTACCCTCACACATACAAACCTGCAATAAAATAACTACTTGGAAGAGACAATAGAAGTCCTCACACTTTGTATCCAATGTTTGATGTAGTTCCTTGCTCTCGACCTTTTATTTTCTCCTGACCTTTGCATGTACTGTCCTGCAAAAGGAGATCAAGTCTATATTGCAACAAGGTAGTTATGAAATCAAGTTATACATGTAATATGCAAATTCAGATATGTAAAACAAGTTAAATATATAAATAGATTGAACAAAATTACATATATATGGAGGGAAAGAGAACTCTTTTATTGAAAACAATATAAGTAGGTAGTTACAAACTGACTCTAACCATCGGTAGTGCCTCGAAGCCAACTGCCCAAGTTCCTCCACTGGCCCTTCAAGGGTCAACTCAACAAAATGACTTTTCCTCGAATGACTCATAAGGGATAAGAACACACCCTACAGTCATATATGAGAGTGGAAGGAATGTTGGAAAACAAGTTTCCATATCAAGGGAATGATACTCAGAGGATCGGGGAAATAGGGAAGCTTGCAAATTCGTCAACATAATCTTGCACCAAGGTTGTATCCTCTTATCCATACCCCCATAGGTACTTATATACCATCTTCAAGGAGTTGAGGTGGTTGTATTCCATTGTGTACGAGCCAAGGGAAGATTGACAATGAGCCTAACCGAAAACCCCACCCGAAAAATGTGGAATATTTTTACTTTTTCACAAAATTGAGGCTATACGCGGTTTGTACATTGGAAAATAATGTATGTACACAATTTGTACATGCGTGAATCACGTATGGAAAAAAAAGTGTTGTTTTTTAGATGATTTTGATGAAGGAGAAAGGGATTTAAGTTTTCAAGCTAGGGAATGGACTAGGCCATCTCACAAATACAAATTGGTGTGGCAACTTGTGGTATAACACATACACGAGTTCCAAGGGATAGAAAAACATATATATAATATTAAATTTCCATTGCCACGTTTCAATATAGAGTGTGAAATAATACGGGTTCATCTTGCAATTAAAATAATCCCAGTATATTTATCACAACAACCTTATTAAAATATATAAAATATTAAATTCTCATTGTCACACTTCGATATAGAGTGTGACACATTATGAGTTCATCTTACAATTAAAATAATCATGGTATATTTATCACAACAACCTTATGGTTGATGCAATACTATATGGACAAAATTAATGGCTTGGTCATAACTGTTGGGCTCTAAAGATATCCTAAAAACAACCTCTATGCATCAACCAAAGGTAGGCGCTGGCACAAGCCACAAGCATTTTACTTGTCGCCTACGTAGGTTCTTACCTTCCATTTTCAAGACCCAGCCTCCAGAGATGCAACACCTGTAAAGGAACATCAATCGTAAATGGAATGGCAGTTGTTCTATTCAAAGGAACAACACGACCTGCAAAAGGAACAACAATCGGAACAAAAGGAACAACAGTCATTACATTGGGCCGAACTAATGTTGAATTAATTGCATAGTAGTATTTACCCAACTATCTAATTTGTCAACCCGGGGTTCATAAACTGACGAAGCACATGCAAAGTATATGCAAGATTGAAGTGGGACTAATCTAATCTAATGTTTAAGGTACAATTGAAATTGAATCATTAATCTAACACACGACTGAAATAGAATCATTAAT
>CBVK0101921703.1:0-10712 GCA_900067695.1 Picea abies
TGTTTCTCGAAGGTTGGGTGTATGTAACACCACCTTTTGACTTAGACAACCAGTATTACCTGAGGCCTATATACTTTATTTTCTAGTCACAGTGAAACTGTTAAGTGATACACTTAAACTTTAAAATTTATGAACTTTTATGAATGTTTAAATGTTATTGATGATGATGTATATGATGCGATCTACTACGTGAATGTAAATTTTACGAATGTTTAAATGTTATTGATGATGATGTATATGATGCGATCTACTACGTGAATGTAAATTTTACGAATGTTTAAATGTTATTGATGATTATGTATATGATGCGACACATTGTGAGATTGAATAATTTTATGAATGTTTAAAATACTATTAGAATGATGTTGGATATGATGCAATCTATTTTGGGTAAATGATAATCTTATGAATGGGTGTCGAAATTGAATTATGGGATATTATGAGATCTATTTCTAACTAGAAAAATTTGATGTTAATTTATCGGTACAGAGATACCAAATTTAAATGATGATAGTATGCAATTACATGATGATAATGCATAGAAATGTATGAGTTTTTGTTATAGACTAATCTGCAGGTTATGGGCTATGAAATAGCCAAGGGATAATGATGAGGAAAGTGGATATCAGGACCACTGACCAAGAAACATTATGGTACAAATAATTGTATGTGAAATTATATTGGTTTGGATGCATTGCTATGATATGTGGACCAATGCATGATTTTAGGTGATGACACTGCCCAAAACCAAATAAACGATGACAAAACCCCCAGCAACATGGTACCACTGTATATTCCATTGTAGGGTGTGGACCCTAGTTATGATTAGGAGGGGTGGAGGCATTTCCCACCATGTATCCTCTGAAACCTGAAGTCATGGGAGGACGATGTTAGTTCATGCTCCCCAAGACATGTGATGATGACTGTCAGATGCCTGCTAGGGAAGTTTGGTCAAGATAGCGACACTTCCTCTTACGGGTTCTATTTGTAGTTAGGTCAATATAGTTGACGCTCCAAGATAGTCTAGCAGAGGAAGGATAGGAATGGATATGGAAGTAGGCTAGGGAGGAAGGATGAGTAGTAATAGTTGAGAACATATGGAGATCTGTCTTCTAGTGGAATTTAATGTTTTCCCTTCAAAAAAAAAAAGAAATGTGTATGTATGAATATTCATAATTACGTAACTAAACCACAATTGTCTAAATAAAAATTGTTGAACTGGATAATAGTAATTAAAGGATTTCTCAAACAATTGATTGGTTTGTTGTCTTTTATAAAAGACTAGTCTTGCTGACTGGATTGGATGCATACATAAATTACTAAAGGATGATAGTTTTGATTATTAGTACATGAACGAGACTTGTATGTACTAGCTACACATGCATTTCTTGTACATATACACTAGTATGTATGAGTTTTCTTGACTTACTTATTGATAATGTCGGTTAATTGTTATGAATGTGTGAACCATGTTTCTTTTCCTTTGACCATAAGATACCTTAACTTCGGGACGAAGTTTCTTGAAGGGTGGGTGTATGTAACAACTCTAGTAGAATATATGTTTAGGGATTATTAAGTAAAAAATTTATTAGGTAATTAATTTTTCTAACCTATTATTAATTAAACAAAGATTGGTATAATTGATACTAATTAAATATTTATTAATTAATTAATGGTTATAATTTGATTAATTAATTGATTAATTAATTACCTGTTACATTCATTTACATGGGTATTAAATTAAGAGGGTTAATAAATTATATTGTTTAAATTAAGGGTTTATGGAAGAGGGGATAAGGGGCATTAATAAATGGATAAGAAACATTAATAATTGGATAAGGGGCACTAACTATGTGGATAAGGTAATGAATGCAGATATAAGGAAATAAATGAGGAGAAAGAGTGGTGAAGGAGGGATATGAGCGGAGGAGGCTTACAGATTTGGGGATTATCATTCGACTTAGATTTTGGGGGAGGGCTCTTTGGGATTTGGGAATTTCCTGGAGAGAGTTTGAGTTGGGGAGTTGGGAAAAGGATCAGTACATGGGGCACTGGTTTGCCGGAGGTTTTGGGCACGGGGGTTGGGATATCCATATGGTATCCTGGAGCTAGGAAGCTGTCCTAGTTGGCAGGGTGGAAACACGGTTTTGGGCAGTGTTTGACACAGTTTCAGCAAGGAACAACCAGATCAATGGGGGAATTAGCATCAAGGAGAGGTAATTTATTTATTTTGTTAAGTAATTCTTATGCTGTGAATACAATTTTAATTTTTTGTCGAATATCATATGCTCATATGTTGGTGATTGAATTATTTTTGTATGAGAAAGAATTATATGCTAAATTAGAATTGAATTTTGTATTTTTATGGCTACTACACATGCCCATCGCTTTGTGACGGCATGATTCCTGATGAGGGCATCATTGCGTGCCCTAATTGATAGAAGCGAAGGATAACATAGCTAGAGTCATGTGCTTACCGAAGTGGGAGTTATGTTCGTTGTAATTTATGTTGGTTCTTGTGTTGTAACTCTTGTTTGTGCTTGTTCCTCGCTTGCCGTGAAGGTTCAAGGTTGATGTTTCATTTGCTACTGGTTGCATTTGGTTGATATTGATGTTGTCCCATAGCTTAGTCGCTGATGACGCACGCTCCCTCCATAACCCATAGGTCGGAAGGTCCACGTCAACACAGGATCTTTCCCTTTCCACTGGCCCGAAGAGCTTCAGAATGGCTCTTTTATTTCCCTTTCGGGAAACCTGTACCCACAATCAACTTCAGAAATTCCCCTTTTGCTTCGGGAAATCGGACTTCTCCCTTTCGCGAATCCGTTGGTCACGTGCTTGTCTTTCAAATCTCTGAAACCCGAAACCCGTCAACACTGACCCGTCCTCTTTTCTTTCGGGATTTTCCTTATCGCGATTTCGGCGGTCGCGATGTCAAGAAACTTACTCCCACGTTTCCCGAAACCTGATTTACCGAACCTCCGATTCACTCGTGAGCTTTGACTTTTCAATGCCCCTTTACTCCGTCGGGACTTCGGACTTTGCAATATTGCGAATCCTAATGCAAAGAATTCATAACTTCACTCCCCGAATTTCTGAAACGATCAACAGAATTTGACTCCGTGTCAGTAGTGCGCCACCTGTCCACTCGCTGACTCCTCTGTGGCCCACACAAATCCTTTTAGCTTTTTGGGACTTCACGTTTCATGATATCGCGATTCTCGTTGCAAGATTTTCAGAACTTCAACCTACGAAATCCCGATATAGAAACCCACGTATAAATCCAACGGCCCTTGCAGCTTGGATCGACGGTCCTACCCCTCCTGAGCTTAGAACCTTTTAGGAATACTCGCCATATCTCCCCTACTCCTCTGTGAGATCTGACGACTCACAGGACTTTGAAAATTCTCTTCAGAGAATTCCGACTGTCTGTTCTTCCTCTAAGAACTCGTCCTCCTGTGGTCTGACGTCACTATGCCTTCCTTCAACAACTTCGAAGGTTAAAATCCTTCTGAACTTTCCCACGACTCTACGTCTTCCATAAAAACCCTTGCACGCACTCCTTGCGACAGACTTTCAAGCACTTCCAAGTGTTGAAATCCTTCGACTCTGCGCACACCTACAGCAACAGTCCCTCAATACTTCACTCAGGTTCACAACCCTAAGGCTTCGCTCGGCCTGCGCACTCCTTGCACGGCTCCTGTGCCCAACTGCACTTCTGTGGAAATGAGAACAAAAGCTATCTCTCCTGAGATTTCAGAGACAAACCCCTAAACACCTTGCAAACAATTCAACTACACTCCTTGTAGGAACTCTTGCTCAGATAGAGAAACAATTGAAACTCATTCCTCTCCTCCTTCCTCTTAGATTTCAAACATTCAATAAGAAATCATTCATACATAGTGTAAAATAAAATGTTCAGAAGAAAGAGTGAAATAACTATGAGCATAACATTTAGCATACATACACAGAGAACAAACACGAGACCATGAATTTGAATCAAATCTTTCTCTATTAATCCAAATTTTTGAACATGGGTGTTTTCACACAGTGCTCTGCTTCTCTCCTATGCTCTCTCTGATAATGTTACAATACACAATGAGGGTGTCTATATCCTGTTTCCCTCTTGCACTCTAAAACTGTCTAATCTAACATTCAATTCTACCTACTTGCATTAACTACCATAAATGCCTCCTACCTACTAAGGACGAGAGCAAATCGCTCAAGGTCTGGTTACATTTTACAAGTGTGCTTCTTCTTAATGGCTTCATTTAAGATCGCGCAATAACTTCAAGGTGATTTCATAATTTGTGCTGGGTGCTTTTCCAACTGTCCGTTGTCTCTGCACTGGCTCGCTTGAGATGCTCCTGCATCATACTCCCTCGCTTGAAAATTTTCATGGGCTCCTGTCCATGAGCTTGCGCATGGTGTGTCCATGCCTTTGTATCTCTGCTTCATTATCCCAGCTAGCATATTCAACTGGATGGTTCTTCCATTTGACCAGATACTCAAAGTATTGCTTTTATTTGGTCTTATTTCTCACTCTTTTATCCAGTATGCGCTCCATCTGAGGCTTATTTGCACTAGCATCTACTTTGTCCACTGGATCACTGGTTGCTCGTCCCCTATCTCTGCTTCCTCAGCCTTATATGGGTACAAATCTGAGATATTGAATATCGGAGAAATTCTGATCCCATCGGGTAATTCAATCTCGTAAGCATTCGCCCCAAATTTCTTCAAGACCTTACATGGTCCAATTTTCTTCATCTTCAGCTTATTATGCGTTCCTCTCGGGAACCTTTCTTTCCTTAAATGTGCCAGAATTAAGTCACCAACCTCAAATTGAAGTTGTCTCTTGTGTTTATCGTCTCTGCATTTATATTCCTGGCTCGAATTTTGCAGTCGCTCCTTCACCTGGCTGTGAAGTTCCTTCATCGCCTCTGCAAATTCTTTTGCACTAGCGCTCCTAGTTGAAATCTGTTCTGAATCTCTCAATTCATAAATTCCTCTCGGCTGCATGCCATAGACAATCTAAAATGGACTCTGCCCTATGCCTCTGTTAACTGATTCATTATAAGCAAATTCTTCCTATGGTAATATGTTGTCCCACTGGCTATGGTGTTCTATCACCAGGCTTCTCAGCATGTCTCCCAGACTTCTGTTTACCACTTCTGTCTGTCCATCCATCTGAGGATGATAAGCTGAACTAAATGACAAGTTAGTTCCCAACTTCTTCCATAAGGTCCTCCAAAAGTTCCCTATGAACTTGGTGTCTCGATCCGAAACTATGCTTCTTGGTAAGCCATGAAGTCGAATGACTTCTTTGAAAAACAGATTCGCAATGTGAGTTGCGTCACTGGTTTTCTGACATGGAATGAAGTGTGCCATCTTGGAAAATCTATCCACCACCACAAAGATTGAGTCAAATCCTCATTGTGTTCTTGGCAACCCGAATATGAAATCCATGCTGATTGCATCCCATGGCCTTTCAGGTATGGGAAATGGTTGATAAAACCCCGCATTCTGCTGCATTCCCTTTGAATGCTGGCAAATTCTGCATTTGTCCATGAATCTCTTGACATCTGCTCGCATTCCCAACCAAAAATATGACTCATTCAACTTTGCAAATGTCTTTTCATGACCAAAGTGCCCTACCAATCCTCCACTGTGCTTCTCCTTCAACAAATTGTCCCTCATGGAGCATTTCGGAATACACAGTTGATTACCTTTGAACAATAATCCTTCCTAGATCATGTACTCTACCCACTGGCTTCTATCCCTGAGAATTGAATTCTCAGCTGCTTCATACGCTTCATTAAAATCCTGATCATCTGCATACATGTTCCTGAGGTCATCAAAACCAAATGTTTTGACTCTGAACTCCTGCAATAGCAAACACTTCCTGCTCAAAGCATCAACAACTTTGTTAGCAGTACCCGAAATATGTTTAATCACAAAAGTGAAATTCTGCATGTACTCGACCCATTTAACATGCCTCTGATTCAACTTTTCCTGTTGAGTCACAAATTGCAATGCATGATTGTCACTATACAAGACAAACTCTTTCGGGATCAAGTAATGTCTCCATTTCTTCAATGCCTGGATAATAGCATAAAAATCCTTATCGTAAGTGGAGTACTTCACTTTAACTTCATTTATCTTCTCGCTGAAATATGCTATCAGCCTGTCTTCCTGACTCAAGACTGCCCCTATTGCAAATCCACTCGCATCGCATTTCACTTGAAATGTCTTTTGGAAATCCGGTAACACCAAAACTGGTTGTTCCATAATCTTCCTCTTCAACAGATTAAAACTCTTTTCAACCTCTTCTGTCCAGTGAAAAGACTTATGTCTTTTCTTCATTGTATCCATCATAGCTGCACTAATTCCACTGAAATTCTTGATGAACTTTCGGTAGAAACTAGCCAATCCATGAAAACTTCTCACCTCAAAAATATTCCTCGGTGATGGCCAATTCTTGATTACTTCCACCTTATCTGGGTCCATCCTCAACTCATCTGCAGAAATAAAAAATCCCAAGTAGATGAGCTCTATCTTCATGAATGAGGATTTCTTCATGTTTATCAACAGCTTCTCCTACTGCAATCTCTGCATCACTGTAGCCAAATGCTTCAGATGCTCTGCCACTGTTTTACTGGAAACCAGTATGTCATCTAAATACACAATGACAAATTTTCCGATGAACTCCCTTATGACTTTGTTCATCAACCTCATGAAGGTACTCGGCACATTTGTTAAGCCAAATGGCATAACAAGCCATTCATACAACCCTTCATTTGTTTTGAATGCGGTCTTCCACTCATCACCTTCTCTCATGTGGATTTGATGATAACCACTTTTCAAATCAATCTTTGAAAAATACTTTGCTCCACTCAAGAAATCCATCAGATCATCCATCCTTGGCAATGGAAACCCATACTTGATGGTTATCTTGTTAATCACCCTCGAGTCAGTACACATTCTCCAGCCTCCGCCTTTCTTCAGACTGAGTACTGTTGGAACAACACATAGACTCAAGCTTTCCCTGACCAAACCTTTGTCCAACAAATCCTGGACTTGCCTCTTAACCTCTTCATTCTCTTGTGGCGTCAATCTATACATGGATTTCTTTGGCAAACTAGATCCTGGTATGAGATCAATATGATGATTCACACTTCTGATCGGTGGCAATGAATGAGGTAGTTCATCCACTACTATGTCAGCGAACTCTTTCAGCAGTTCCTGAACTTCTTCTGGTAAATCATCCACCCTTGTGCTAGTCAAAACAATTCTAGGCTTTCTGACCACAATGAATTGCGGTTCTTCCTTCCTCTTAACCTCTGTAAGAAGTTCCTTCCCACTCATGAGAAGTATAGTGTTTCTTACTTCCAGTTTCACCTCCTTATCCTTGATTGGAAGAAACATGTAAGTCCTCCCATTCTTCTTTAGGGTGTATGTGTTCATTCTCCCATCATGAATCACATTCCTATCATATTGCCACGGTCTGCCTAGCAATAGATGACAAACATCCATAGGAATGACATCACATAATATCTTATCATTATATCCTCCTATCTTGAATTCAACTAAACATTGTTTAGTGACAGTTACCTGATGTCCTTTTTGTAGCCACGAAACTCTATATGGGCTTGGCTGATCAATCGTCTCTAGCTCCAGCTTTTATACCATCTACGTAGAAATGAGATTATCTATGTTACCACTGTCCACAATGACCTTACATACCCTGTCCTTGGTTTTGCAAGCAGTCCAGAAAAGTCTGGTCCTTTGGAATGAACTCTCCACCTCCTTCTCTGGTGTCAAAAGGACTTTTTCGCATCATCAACGATCTTCCACCTTCAACATCCTCCGCCTCAACATCTTGCCTCTGTGCCTCGACGATGTGAGCTTCTCCACTTTCCTTCTTTTTATTTGGACACTCCTAAGACTTGTTCCCATTCTTTCCACATGTGAAGCATGTTATTACTCCACCTCTTCCCCTTCCTCTACCTTTAGTACAAGGAAAAGTGTTATTGTCAGCATAATCTCCTCTCTGTTTGGTCTGAGGTTTCTTCTAGTCCTCCTTAGGATTTTGATATTTGTCCTGGGAAACTGATTTTCCTCTGGGCTGATTTCTGCCTCGGCCTCTTTGACCCTGCTTTCATCTTAGCTTCTCTTCAGCTTTTAGAGCTATCTGATAAGCATCTTCCACGATTCAGATGGTTACCATGCTCATCTCATCCTGGATGTCGTATCTCCGGCCATTCATGTATCTGACAACTTTCTCATCATCGCTCTCCTGATGACTTGCCCTGATGTTCAGCTTGTAGAATTTTTCAGTGTATTCTTTCATTGTCATCAGCTTCTGTGTCAGGTTCTCCATCCTCTTGAATAGAGTAATTTGATAATCCCTGGGGATGAATTTTGCCTTCATCTTTGTGATCATTCTATCCCAGCTTTTGATCTTCTTCTTGCCTTTGCAACGTCTATCAGCTTGTAGTTCATCCCACCACAATGCTGCATGTCCTTTCAATCTTGTGACAACATGCTTGACCTTTTTATCTTCCTCGACATCTTCATAGTCAAAGTATGTGTCCAGAGCTCTAATCCAGTCTAGAATCTCCTTTGCATCCAAGTTTCCCTCATAAACTAGAATGTCCATCTTCGCTCTTGCACCCATTCTTTCAATAGCTATGTTCAAACGTTCGTTTGCTGCATCTTTGGCTGCAACTTCTTCTTCACATTTAGCTTCAATTTCACTTTCAGAATCACTAAGATCCCTGCCACTGACTGTGCATCTTTGTGTCGTCTCCATGTCTCCGAGTCTAGCTTGCAGATCACGCATTTACTTCTCCATGGTTGGATCAGTCATCTACCTACCTCTTCTTCTCGGTATTTCCCTCTCCTCTATTGGATCGGGTGTTTGTCTGTCCCTTCTCCTTGGTAACATGGTGAATTCTCTATTCTTCTTTGCTACAGAAAGCAAAGAACCTTTCTGTGCTCTGATACCAGAAATGATGACGCACGCTCCCTCCACAACCCGCAGGTCGGAATGTCCACATCAACACATGATATTTCCCTTTCCACTAGACCGAAGAGATTTGGAATGGCTCTTCTATTTCCCTTTTGGGAAACCTGCACCCACAATCAACTTCAGAAATTCCCCTTTTGCTTCGGGAAATCAGACTTCGCCCTTTCGCGAATCCGTTGGTCACGCGCTTGTCTTTCAGATCTCCGAAACCCATCAACGCTGACCCGTCCTCTTTTCTTTCGGGTTTTTCCTTATCGTGATTTTGGAGGTCGCGGTGTCAAGCAACTTACTCCCGCAATTCCCGAAACTCGATTTACTGAACCTCTGATGCACTCGTGATCTTTGACTTTTCAACACCCCTTTACTCCATTGGGACTTTGAACTTCGCAATATCGTGAATCCTAATGCAAAGAATTCGGAACTTCACTCCCTGAATTTCTGAAATGATCAACGGAGTTTGACTCTGTGTCAATAGTGTGCCACCTGTCTACTCACTGACTCCTCTATGGCCCACACAAATCCTTTTATCTTTTCGGGACTTCGCGTTTCGTGATATCACGATTCTCGTTGCAAGATTTTTGGAACTTCAACCTACGAAATCCCGATATAGAAACCCATGTATAAATCCAACGGCCCTTGCAGCTTGGATCTATGGTCCTACCCCTCCTGAGCTTAGAACCTTTCAGGAATACTCACTGTATCTCGCCTACTCCTCTATGAGATCTAACGGCTCACGGGACTTCGCAAATTCTCTTCAGAGAATTCCGACCATCCGTTCTTCCTCTGAGAACTCGTCCTCCTGTGGTCCGACGTCGCTATGCCTTCCTTCAACACCTTTGAAGGTTCAAATCCTTATGAACTTTCCCATGACTCTACGTCTTCCAGAAAAACCCTTGCACACACTCCTTGCGGCAAACTTTCAAGCACTTCCAAGTGTTGAAATCCTTCGACTCTGTGCACACCTGCAGCAGCAATCCCTCAATACTTCACTCAGGTTCACAAACCTAAGGCTTCGCTCGGCCTGTGCACTCCTTGCATGGCTCTTGTGCCCAACTGCACTTCTGTGGGAATGAGAACAAAAGCTATCTCTCCTGAGCTTTCAGAGACAAACCCCTGAACACCTTGTCAACGCACTCCTTGCGAACAATTCAACTACACTCCTTGCAGGAACTCTTGCTCAGATAGAGAAACAATTGAAACTCATTCCTCTCCTCTTTCCTCTCAGATTTCAAACATTCAATAAGAAATCATTCATACATAGCGTAAAAGAAAATGTACAGAAGAAAGAGTGAAATAACTATGTGCATAACATTTAGCATACATACACAGAGAACAAACACGACACCATGAAGTTGAATCAAAGCTTTCTCTATTAATCCAAATTTTTGTACATGGGTGTTTTCACACAGCTCTCTGCTTCTCTTCTATGCTCTCTCTAATAATGTTACAATACACAATGAGGGTGTCTATATCCCATTTCCCTCTTGCACTCTAAAACTGTCTAATCTAACATTCAATTCTACCTATAACTACCATAAATGCCTCCTACCTACTAAGGACGAGAGCAAATCACTCAAGGTACGACTACAATTTACAAGTGCACTTCTTCTTAATGGCTTCATTTAAGATTGCACAATAACTTCAAGGTGATTTCAAAATTTGTGCTGGGGTGAGATCGGAAGAG
>CBVK0101921763.1:0-13214 GCA_900067695.1 Picea abies
TCTTCCGATCTCACGAGTAATCATCTGAGCTCGATCGATCTGATCGAGATCGATGATCGATATTCAGATCAAGAGATAGACGATTTCTTGGCTCGTGAAGACCCAAAAAATCAGTGTTCCAGGGAAGAGGTTGTTACCCATGTCGAACAATATGACTTCGTGACTAATTTGCCCCCATGTCTTAGGGGAAAAGAAGGTTTTTCAGGTATTGGTCATGACCTGGAACAAACCACAGGTAAAAATGAAGCACCTGTTGTCGACTATGTTCCACGTCGTTCTGTCATTACCCCAGTTCATTGTGATAGTTGTCTCGACTGGATAGAGCATTATTATAGATATATTCTTCTCTTACAGGATCAAGTGAAACTCTTGGCCACCCAGAATTCCCTATTGGAACAGGAGAATTTTGACTTGAAGGCACACACAAAGAGGGAAAGCAAAAGATCCAAGAAGTCTGGGAATATCATAATAAAAAACACAACTAGTTTCAAAGCTATTATAAATTCTGAACTGTCAGAACCTTCTTTAGCTAATTTCTAATGGTAAAACGATTTTGTTTTGATTTTATTCCATTCTGTTATGTGAAATCGAAATAGGCAGATTTAATTTGATTTCATTTGCTAATAATAAGACTAGATAAAGAGTCTATGATTCTATATCCAGTCTCTTTTGAATAATAATTAGTATTGTTATTTGAATATTAAATCGGTTTTTATATCTACGGGAAATGGAATATTATGTAGTTGATTGCATGGAGCAAACACTTTGAATCATATGCTCAAATATTCAGTAGTTTTTGCCTTTGTATTTTTATAAAACTTTTGTTTATTTTTTAACAAACCAACTCATGCATGAGTGGTTTCCATTTCACTATTTTTGTAATATTATTTGATTTTGGGGGATTCAACTCTATCTTGTATGATGAGAGAATTTGAATCCTGAACTAGTTTAAATATTGGTCATCCCAAGTAGTGAAGACATATTTTGATTTGGACACATTATGGACATATAACTTTCAAGACTGAAATGGACAAGTTGTTCACTCCTTGGATTTAGACCAGTGTGGGGCTTACCCATTACATTTTGTCTTTTATATTACGGAATGTTATTACTTTTATACAACTTTAGTCTTATTTTCATATGATATTTCATATTATTCAACACTTTAATTCTGTCTGTAATTTGTTGTTCATATATTACATCTGTGATCATTATTTCATTTAAATATCATTGATTTATGCTTTATGTTAAATTACGTATTACATGAATGATTTATATTAAATTTCTTTTACTATAAGTATTCATCATTACAAGATCACCAGATATGTATGTTTATTACTTTGTTCTTATATTCCAACTCCAAAAACACCTTTGATTTTGTTCTCGAAGTGTTAGCACCAACCTGTTACAGGTTCTCCTGATAGGCAGGATAGTTGGGATTTTGTATTGAGTAGAGACATAAACTCATTAGTTGATTAATCACAGGTTAGTTTACGTGTATTCTATTTATTTTTTTATTTTATTGATCAATGAAATAAGAATAATTAAAATTGGATTTGACTATTATTATGTTCTTATTTCAAATTGTGTTTTATTAGTATTCTTTAGTTCTTTAGATTTTAAATATTAAATAGAAAATATAAAATGTATGTGCTTTCTTTATCTACTTCATAAACACTTAAAAAAAAAAAAACATCGATTTTGCAAGATATCCAACAAACCTTGCAAATTGTATATACATTGTTCAAAACCATATGCACATATCCATACTTCTATTTTTGACGTTTGTAAATTATTGAACTTACATTATTAATATCATAATTTTATAGGTTAGTTTCATTTCTTTCATTTCTAGGAATTTAGTTGGCCAATGGAGCCATTAAACCCGTCATGTCATTTCATTCCAAATGGCTTGGGTTATTTAGATAACCTCGATCCAGATTTGACCTTCCAATTGATGGTGTGTCATTTACGCTTGTCAACAAATGGCACTAGAAGGAGGGCCTAAATTTAATTGATGGCACGTGGAGGTCACAAGACTCCTCCCCCACTCGCACTCCTCTCGTAACACGTAGTCGCTTAGACAATAACGTTACACTTGAAACAATAACTACCTCAAACTATAACCTTGATATTCTCGTTGAACCAGTGACACCAGTTCCTCAAGGGGTCAACGTCCAAGAAATTGTTCGTCAGTCACTCATAAGAACACATAGTTCCTTAGCCCATATCAGACAACCTGGCAGGCCACTTAATCAACCCCTTGACTTCACAGATATTCAACAACAGATTCAAGGCACTGGTCTGCCCAAAAACCCTTTAGGTTGTAATACTACCAATCCTACTGAAACACCTATCCTTGGAACCGGAGGATCTGGTATTCCACATTCCCCACCTGGTTCATCTCCATCCTCTTCAAGAGGATATTCTTCAGACGAAGGAAGTTCTTCATCAGAACCATCTCAACCTTTGACACCACCAACTACCATAGAAAATCAAAATAATCTTGCCATACCTTGGATCGATCAAGATGTCGTGGATGTACCCGGACCTCAACACCCATTACCAAAACATCTGAAGAAATGGTTAACTAAATTTGATCCAGATTCAAAACAATCCGCTGAGGATCACATCAAAAAATTTATTTTTTCCATTAGACTCCGAAGTGTTGAACACGAGGATGTAGTATGCAGATTATTTCCTTATACTTTTTGAGGGAAATGCCTCCACATGGTATTTTTCTCAGCGGCCCCAAACCATCGTCTCTTGGGACACGTTTGAAACTTGTTTATTGGAAAAATTTGGAGATGATAAATCTCCTGAAGTCTTGGTTATGGAACTCTCCATATTGGAAATGAATCCTAAGGAAAAAGTGAAATAATTTAACCAAATATTTCTTACTTTAAAGAATAAAATCCATGCAAATTCGATGTCTGTTGAAAGTTTAATTTTTGCATATTACACTAAGGCATTGCACAATAACATAGCCATATGGATCAAAAGGTCTAAAAAGAACATGTTGTTAGAAGATTTTAAGGAAGAAAGTCAAATTGAGAAACATATATTGAGACTAAAAGACAATCTTAGTAGTGAAGCTGAAACAACCTCATCCTCTAAGAAGAAAATAGAAATTCTCACTAGGCCTCCTCAAACTAAAACTCAACAAGAAATTTTAGACTTAGAAAGCTTGCAAAAATCTTTCCAAAAACTATCCAATCAGGTCATCGACTTGAAGAGATCAGTCGAGGAGGCATCCAAAAGCAAAGAAATTTTTAAACCTCCTTTCAAGAAGTCGGTTCCTCCTAACCATCCAAACCCGACCACAAAAGGTCTAAATTAGTTTACAGCATGTTTTGCAAACTATCTTAGAATCACATGATATTTCTACTTATGTTCCTCTTGAAAATTCAGAAGATGTAATTGAAGAGGAGGTACCAAAAGAGGAGGATTCATCTCCCCCTATTTTTGGTCACTTATCAGACAGTATCTTCCAAGCGAATTTTGAAATTGTCCACCCCTACAACACAAGAAGCAAAACACAAAACAAACCCCCTTCTGAAGTGAATAAAAATGTGTTTATGAAACAATCAAAGCAAGCTGAAATTATACAAAGCTTAGTAGCCCCTATTTTAGAATACGATTTAATTGAAGATCTAAAAAAATTTAGGGCTAATATTTCTGTTTTTGAACTACTAAAATTTCTCCTTATTTTGCAGAAAATGCTTCAAAGCATTGTTCAAAACAATAAAAAGAATGACTCTAGTAGAAACAAATCAACAGAAATTGATTCCAACACAGCTAAGAATGTCCCAACTAAAAAGACATTTGAATCTCCATACAAAAGGGACTTAGCTGAAAAAACTATTGCAAATGTAGATAAAACTGTTTTAGGGACAACAACAAAAAATCAGCAGAATTCTCCCGTTAACACTCGGAAAAATGTCCCGCCTTTTTTGTTAATCTTTGAAATTTTTAATAGGAATGTACATAATTGTATGGTCGATTCCGGCGTATCATCAAACATGATGCCTCTATCTGTATGCCAAAAAAATAATGCAGAAGTTAAACCTTCTGATCTTAAAATCATTAAGCTAGATTGAACAAACGTTAAAGTAATTAGTGAGCTTAAGAATGTACTGATTAGACTATCGTCCAATCCTAAGGTTCATCAGATAATTGATATTATCATTGTTGATATCCCTAAATTTTATGGCTTGTTTCTAAGAAGGGATTGGTCAGAGTGTCTGCACGGTTATGTTTCCACAGATTGATCTCACTTTTGGTTGCCTAAAAATGGACAGCCAAACAAAATCAGGATAAACAGAGAACGCTATCTTAAGCATACCATAGCGGATATGAATGATACAAATGAACCTTTCGTTACATATGCTAATTCATTTGAAACGCAGGGAATGAATACCTTCTTTGGTAATTTCATGACCGAAATCTCTCCTATCACTAATCCTATGCAGCAATCCGAAGTTGTAACCTATACTCAAACACCAGCCTTGCCAAGTACACCAAGTACTATTGATGATGGACATATATGGTCCTTATATTTTGATGGATCCAAATCCATAGAAGGAGAAGGTGTTGGTTGTGTACTCATCGATCCTACAGGTAATAAGACTTTTATTGCTTGTCGGTTAGAGTTCGAATGTACTAATAACACGGATGAATACGAAGCACTTCTACAAGGACTTATGAAAGCTTTGGATATGGATGTGCAAAATTTAATAGTATTTGGTGATTTGGAAATCGTGGTTAAGTAGGTGAGAAATGCCATACATTGCTTATCACCACATCTGAAAATATACCAAATAGAGGTATGGAGTTTAATGCATAAATTTTAGCATTTAACATAAATTCCATTCCTAGATTGAGTCATTCAGAAGATGATTTATTGGAAAATGTTCCTTCTAAACTATTACCCGTTGAAGGTCTTTCCCCTAATGCATTTTCAATTGAATTATTGTTCAGGTCGTCGATCCTGGATAACATTACAAATTCGAGAGTATTCGATGATGACCAATAGATCATCGACTTTATGAATATGGAAGACACCTTCCAAGGTGTAGTCATTGATGAAGGTAATCATGACGAGAACCTCTGAAACTTCATGGTAATATCTAATCCTCAATCTCCTGAATCGACATCCAAGCTAGTAAACTCTATCCCCAGATCTATCGTATGACTAGAGAAATTTTATGACTTGCCTAATAAATTTAGAGGGACAATAAATTGTAAAACTAACAATTCTTCTTTGATTTATGAAACAGTTAATTTAGGAACAAAGGATAACCCTCAAAATATTAATCTGGGAAAGGGATGTTCCGAGAAAGAAATGTTTTCTTTTATAAATTTATTTAAATAATTTAAAGACGTTTTTTCCTGGACATATGATGACTCAAAAACCTTCGATCCTAACATCATACAACATGTTATCCCCATGAAACCCCAGACTTAGCCTTTCCAACATAAATTGAGGAAGATGCATCCTAAATTGTAACCATTGTTAAAAAGGAACTAAACAAATTACTATTTGCAAAGATAATTTTCCCAGTTAGGCACACACAATGGGTTTCTAATCTAGTCCCTGTAAGAAAGAAAAGTGGTGAAATTTGACTCTGTGTCAATTTTTAGAACTTAAACTGAGCATCTGATAAAGACAACTACCTTGTTCCTCCAATGGAACAAATTATACAACAAGTGTCTGGTTACGAAAGACTATCTTTGCTAGATGGTTTTTTGGGATATAACCAGGTCCTTATGTGTCCCTCAGACCAGTTTAAAACCACCTTTCGTACCCCATGGGGCACTTATGACTATAGGAAAATGCCTTTCAGACTGATAAACGTCAGTGCCACTTTCCAAAGAGCAATGGATATTTCTTTCCATGGCCTCACTAAACATGTCAATCATGGTCTATATTGATGATGTCACCGTCTTCTCTAAAAACAAGAAATATCACTTGTCTCACCTCAGGGCTGTCTTGGAATGATGCTGAAAGTTCGGCATATCTCTCAACCCTAAGAAATTGGTCTTTGTAGTAGAGCAAGGCAAACTGCTTGGGTTTATAGTGTCTAAGGATGGAATGATTATTTACCCTGAAAGAACCCAATCTATTGCTAAACTCCCCCCTCCTTCTTCCAAGAAATCCATGCAATCCTTTTTGGGCAAGATTAATTTTGTTAGAAGGTTTGTCCCAAGATTCTCAGAAATGGTTAGACCGTTACATAATTTAATTAAAAAACATGATTTGTATCGTTGGGGACTACAAGAAAGTCAGGCTTTTGACTCAATTATAAAAGAAATAATAGAATCCCCTTCCTTGATGAGTCTCGACTTTTCTCAGAATTTCACTCTTTACACTTTTGTGTCTGACCGATCCTATGTTGTTGTGATAACACAGAAAAATGTTGAAAAACAATGAGATACCTATTGCCTGCATGATTTCATCTTTCAAAGGAGTAGAGCGTAATTACCCAATAGTAGATCAATAGGCATATTCCATTTTCAAAGAAGTAAAACATTTCTAGTCTTACGTGTTGAAATCTAGAACCAAGGTTATTGTTCCTTACCCAGCTGTAAGAAACCTGTTAGTACAAAAAGAACTAGGTGGGAAAAGGGCGAATTAGATGACGTCACTACAAGATTATGACCTTGAAATAACCCCTGCACAAATTTTTGGAGGTCAAGGCCTATTTAAAATAGTGGTTGATTCAATCGAAAAACAAAAAAGTCAAACAAACACCTCAACTATGAATCAACATAACGAAAAACAAATCAGTTGTGCGCAAGTCACTACCAATTCCTGGTATGAGAACATTAAATTTTATTTAATGAATGGATCAGTGTTGGGACTGAGATATGATCACTTTTATGACGGTTATTATACACTTTTTCCGCATGTACATATGTGTTTTTCATATTTTAAAGGAGTTTTTTGAAGAATTTCATGATAAAATGGTATGATCGGCACAAGGTACGTACAATTCATGTTTAATGATTGTATCAAGTATAATTCATCATGTTTTATGATTTCCAAGAGCCAATTCATGTTTTAATGGTGTTATAGGGAAAAAAACGCACTACGTTTCTAGTTCCGACACTCCTTCCAGTACTCGTTCTGGCACTTGATCCAACACTCTGTCCAGTACTTCTTCTTACACAAAAATGTAGGGTGACTTGGTGGTTATGGTATTGGTGGCCAGTGATGGGAAAATCAATCACGTGGGTTTTGTTCATAATTGTCCCCTCCAGCTACTGAGCTCTAGACAACTCAGTTTCAGTTGTTCAAAGAGGGCAATTATTGGCTCGCTCTGTTTCGGCAGTTAGGACACCATTAATGAAATTTACTAATTTTAGAAGTGGTTTGAACCTCTTGTGGTTGACCACTTGGCATGTAAACATTATAAATACCACTAGGATGATCACAATATTTTTAACCAAGTATAAGAGCCAATGTATTAGAGACAAATTCATTTTTTCTCTGTTTTGAGTTTTTACATTGCCAAATTATGCCAGAACTGCGTTTTTGGGTTTTTATGGTGAATTCGACCTATTGAGTTCGTGGTGTGATTTTAGAGAGTGACCACGACTTGTTGGGGGGCCCACCAACATTTTGGTAACTCTATGTGTGTTGTTCATGCATTTTATGATTTATTTGTCTCTTTATTTCTTGTACATGCATTATCAGTTTATTAATTAGTTTGTTATTGTAGTTTAAATTGTTTTGATTCCCTTTTGCATGTTAGAATGACGAAGTGTGTTAGAATGAATTAATATCGTATATTAGGAACATATTTGCAAATCCCTAGACTAACCCCATGTGTAATTAGATAGTAGATTGTGCTTTTATTTATGATTTTAGAATCCAATTTAAAACAGAGTTTTAATTAGAAAATAACAGGGTTTTTAATTGAGCTTTCTTTGACAAGGATTTGATGGATGGATCAGATCAATTTCAGTCTTTAATTATAGCTTTCCTATTTCATTTTTATGTAGAATTGGCTTGGCTTGTTGTTGGTTAATATAATTGTTAGTTTACTTTTAATTTGTGTGTTTAAGCATTTCTTTATTGCAGTTTGAATTGTTAGAATAGATGTAGTATAGTTTCATTTATGTAATTTCCTTTCCTAGAATTAAATTGCAATTATATTTCTTAGTTAATGGTTGAATCTAATTTTGCTTATGTAGAATAGAAGTATAATGATGATCTCGTTATTTTGTTGATGGTTAATATATGAATATGCAGGGTATTTAACATTCACACAACCACCAGCATTACATTTGAGTGTTTCATAGACTAAAGATAGTTTCTTGCTTTGTAGATTAGAAGAGATAGTTACTTGTTTTCATAGATTAGAATGAGGTTTTATTTGTTTTTGTAGGGTAGACAGACTTTACTTTGATAGATTAGATAGTAGTTTGCTTGTCATAGATTAGGAATTAGTGGTAGCCTTTCTTGCTTTCAATAAAATAGATTTCCTTTCATGCATTGCATTGAGCATTTAGATTTCCTTTCACGCATTAGAAATAGTTTTGCATTAGGCATTTAGTGCACTTGCCTCTTAGGCTAGATATTTGTTCAATGAGAAGTTTTAATTTGTTTGCTTGCATTATTTAGTTGTTTTTGCTTACTTGTTTTTTGCTTTAGTAGGTTAGTTAGGTGCCTTTGCTTACTTGTCTTTTGCTTTAGTAGGTTAGTTAGGTGTCTTTGCTTGCTTGTCTATTTGATTTAATAGGTTAGATGGGTGTCTTTGCTTACTTGTTTATTTACTTGCTTTCATAGGATAGTTGCTCATTGAATGTAGGTTGGCAAGTTAAAATAGTTTGCTTTGGTTATTTTCTTATTGTTATGCTTAAATAGTTGTTTATTGCTTACTGTTGAATTAGTTTTCTTTACATAGGGTTTTACTTGCTTTCTTAGGAACTATCCATCGATCCTTGGCCCAAAAGTACTTAGGTTACCTAATTTCAAGTTGCTTAGTTGATTTTTATAATTAGATAGGTTTGCTTGAGTAGATTAGCCTTTGATATCTGCCTTTATTGGTTAGACTATACTCCTACCAGCCTTTCTACCTTTGGCCGATATTTTTCTACAACTCTAAGTTTACTTACCCTGGGTTGACAATTTAATTGAGGGTTTTTACTGTGTTTTTAGTGCATATATAACACCCTTCATTTTTGGCTCCATTGTCGGGAAGTTGTCTTAAGGTAAGAAGTAGTTAGGAAATAGATCATTCCTAGACCTTAGCATTAGATTGGTGGCGGGGGAACTTTAAGATGAGAGGTAAGAACCTGGGCATTTGCTATAGTAGGTTCCCCCAAACCTAATGGTAGTTTTTCCTTTTGTTTTCATTTACTTTCATGAATAGGCCTAGAGACCCAAAAGGTAGATACATTAAATATAAACCAGACCTTACAACCAAGGTTCCTTCTGACCTTTTTGGGGAAAGGAACATTCCACTCATAAGCTCCGTAGACCAATACCGAAAAATAGGAGCTAGCTCAACCCAAAGAGCTAAAGCAGTCTCTAAAAGAGACTAAAATCGGGAGCACTATAGAACAAAAAATTGAAGCACCAATAGTATTGGGACAGGAGGCCAGACCACTCGAGCCTTCCATAGAACCAAATAATACAACTGATCTAAAAAATGAAGAAGACTTGAAATACTTCAAAAATTATTGCAAGTGAAATGTTATGTGTTTAAAGCAACATGATAAATTTGCAACACATAATTAAGGATTACTTGTGTAAATTACACATAGATATCAACATAAACATTGAACATAAACACATGTGCACAACAATTGATAAAGGAGTTCACCCCTCTTCTGGGCTACATCTCCTGGTCCAGCTTCCAATGGATCATTATTATTAATTGCTCAAAAATTGCTCAAAAACATGTCTTACAATGCTCAAACTGACAAACCGACTGCTCCAATGGCTTCCCAGCATCCCAAAACCCCTGTCTAGGCTCTTTCGGCACCTTAATCGGTCGAAAAATGAAGAAGTTAGGCCTCCTGGAAGTCTCCCTCTTCAAGCTTGCTGTCTCTGGTTCTACAATTCACAACCTCCTTGAACAAACCTGGCTCACACGCTCTTTTAAGCGTAAAAACCTAGCACCGGGTGCAACCGCACCAATGGTGCAAACCGTAAGACGGTTAAGGGCGCGCCAGCCCCTAACCGCCTCGGCACCTGGGCATATGGCCATGTGACCTCGCACTTGGATAAAAGGTGGTTTAATCATTTGAACCGTGTAAACTGACTCCCGCACACACATGCAAAAGTTTATATGTTAAAACCGAGGTTAATGTTTATAACCCGCGCGCAATTTTGTTAACACCGCCCATATACTATATGGTCACATATCTTACAATGGAACCACGGGTTATTCAAACCCCACACCAAACAACCGCGTGCATTCAATGGTCGGGCTACAACACATATGGTCCGGTCATATGTAATACAAAATGACCATGGGCCGGGTCTTAGCCCCGACCCGACCCCCCGCCGGATATACAACATATTAAACATAAATATAATGTTTCTCGTAGTTATAACAAGGAACAAACGGTGGCCTATTGGTCGGGTGGTCGTGAAAAGGCGTTAGCCATGTGGGGAGGTCCGGGGGTCGAACCCCGTGGCCTCCAATTATATTTTACACATGAACCCAATAACCAAACAGTGAGTGACACGTGGCGCCTCCAGATTGGTCCATGTGTCCTCATTCCATTCGCCATCCAATAGACACGTGTCAACTCCTCATTCGCCACTTTCAACCCAATCAACATCTGCCAAATCATCATCATACGATCGTACGATCCAGCCACGTCAGACCATACGAACTGTACGGACTGTACGGATAGGTACAGTTAGCATCAAAATTTTTGCATGTTTGGCTTGGCGAACAGATCGCGATATATTCTCCATACGGAATTCGTTTGAGAAAGTAAATATATCACCGGAATCAGGAAGATGAGACGGACGCAATGGCCCTATTTTCGTCACATTCCAAGCACTTTGAAAATTGAGCAAAATTTGATCCCCTGATCACACCTCCCCATTGGAAAGCTTTTGGGCCTCCAAAAGACTATCTCAGTCTATGTGAAGATGAGGGTAAAGTTCCCTCACCCTTCCAACCTCAATCCACTTGGCCTTGCTTTGATTCGTCCCTTTAAGACCAACTCACAAATACTCCACATTTCCTCTCTTCTTAGTTCGCATTCTCCTGTCAAGGATGGTGTCTTCCTGCAATTCTGTTAGATACTCTGGAGAAAAATCATCTATGGAAGGAATCTGAACATGCTCTCCTTGATCATCAATCAATGGAGGCTCATACAACTTCAAATTCTCAACATTAACAACTGCATACATCTGCATATATGGAGGCAAATCTAAATGAAAAGCATTGTTACCAATCTTGTCGACAATTTTGAAGGGATCATATCGAATCGGTTTCAACTTTTTACCTTCTCCTTTAAGCCTCTCCTTGCTGATGTAAAGCCACACTTCATCACCAACTTTGAAACTGTGATCAACACGATGCTTGTCATGTCTCGCTTTGTACTTGGCCTGACTCTTTTCCAATTGCTCTTGCACCACCTGATGTATCGACTGAATTTGTTCAATGAACTTCTTTGCCCGATCAATATCATATTTCCCATCAACAACAATATCTTTCCCAAAGATAAAATCTAAAGGTGACTTGGTAAAATAGCCAAAACATGCCTCAAATGGCGACGTTTGAGTCGAAGAGTGCTTAGCTCGATTGTACGCATGCTGAACATAGTGCAAATGTTCATCCCAAAGCTTAGGATGCTTGTTGCAATAAGAACGAAGAAGATGTACCACTGTACGATTCACCACCTCTGTCTGACCATCTGTCTGCGGATGAAAAGTTGTGCTCTTCTTAAGCTTGGTGTCCATGAGTGCCCACAAACTCGACCAAAAAATTCCAACAAATCGAGAATCCCGATCAGAAATAATGGACTTGGGAAAACCAAAATGCACCTAAACATTTTGAAAGAACAACTGTGCCATTTGTTCTGTTGTTACCTGCTTAGTACAAGGCATCAAAATGCACATCTTACTAAAACGATCAACCACAACATAAAGATAATCATGACCTCTTCTCGACATAGGTAAACCACCAACAAAATCCATGGAAATACTTTCCCAAGGTCGAGAAGGAACTGGAAGTGGAGTGTACAAACCCAATTTTCGATTACTAGGTTTACTTGTAGCACACAAGGAACATCCCCGAACATATTGCGAAACACTTTCATTCATTTTAGGCTAGTAACAATATCTTTGCAAATTTGTGATAATCCAATTCTTCAACATGGTTAGAGTGGCACAAAGTTTCATATACTTCCTTAAAGTCAGTATCTAAAGCATATTGTTCCACATAACTTTCATGCATTATAGGACTCTGCTTAAGAATAACTGAAGCACTAGCAATAGGCCTGGAAAGCATATCAACAACTTTGTTAAAAATGCCCTTCTTATACCTGATAACCAAATGAAATTGTTGAAGAAAACCCATCCATCTGAAGTGCCTAGCTTGCTGTAGCTTTGACTGTGATTGTAAATATTGCAAAGGTTGATGATTTGTGTGAATAATGGTTTCTTTTCCTAACAAATAATGCTTCCATTTCTTAACACTTTGAACCAATGCATATAATTCCTTATCATAAGTAGGATAATTAATCATGGCACCATTAAACGTCTCAGAATGAAAACAAATTGGCTTACCATACTGAAGCAAAACTCCTCCCATCGCATAATTACTTACATCTGTCTGGATTTCAAAAGGTTGTCTTAAATTTGGAAGTGCAAGAACCAGCACTGAACTGATCTTTTCTTTCAAAGTATCAAAAGCCTACTGTTGCTTGCCTCCCCATTAGAAACTTTGCTTGACACTTGTCACAACATGTAATGGAGCTGCAATGGACGAAAAGTTAGCAATAAACTTTCTCCAGTATTGGGCTGCTCCCAAAAAACTTCTTACCTCTGTCACATTGCTGGGTCTGGACCATTCCAAAATAACTTTAACTTTAGAAGGATCAATTTTTAATTCACCTCCACTAACATTATGGCCTAAGTAGATAAGCGAAGTTTTGCCAAATTCACATTTGGACAACTTCAAAAACAATTGTTCTTTCCTCAAAACATCCAAAACTCTTTTCACATGTTCAATATGCTC
>CBVK0101921764.1:0-21262 GCA_900067695.1 Picea abies
AATGAAGGAATTTGCGAAGGAGTTTTACCATGCCCATTGGGAAGATGTTTTGAACTGGTAGAAGAAGAAGAAGAAGAAGATGATGATGGAGGAGAGGGTGGTGGAGAAGCACCATTCCCTCCATTTCCACCTGGAGTCTTGTCACCACCGCCTCCCTTATGCATTGAAGGGTTGGAGCCTTCACCCTGCGACATTATGTTCCATTCCATCAAGATATTCATCATATCTCTCAACTCCATGAAAGCCTTTCTGAGATCTTCTTCTTCGGCCGGAACACGTTCATGACTTTTTGCATGAGCCATGCTTGGTGAATGTCTCTCTGCAACTTGCGGTGAATGAAACTGCTTCCTCCTTGTCGAATAAGAACTTGGCTCCACAAGTTGACCTTCTCCTCTTGTGAGTTTCAACCNNNAACAATCAAGTCTTCAAAACCAGTGCTCTGATACCAACTTGATCTAAAAAATGAAGAAGACTTGAAATACTTGAAAAATTATTGCAAGTGAAATGTTATGTGTTTAAAGCAACAGGATCAATTTGCAACACATAATTAAGGATTACTTATGTAAATTACACATAGACAACAACATAAACATTGAACACAAACACATGTGCACAACAATTGATAAAGGAGTTCACCCCTCTTCTGGGCTACATCTCCTGGTCCAGCTTCCAATGGATCATTATTATTAATTGCTCAAAAAGTTCTCAAAAACATGTCTTACAATGCTCAAACCGACAAACCAACTGCTCCAATGGCTTCCCAACGTCCCAAAACCCCTGTCTGGGCTCTTTTGGCACCTCAATCGGTCGAAAAATCAAGAAGTTAGGCCTCTTGGAAGTCTCCATCTTCAAGCTTGATGTCTCTGGTTCTACAATTTGCACCCTCCTTGAACAAACCTGGATCACACGCTCTTTTAAGCGTAAAAACCTAGCACCAGGCGCAACCGCGCCAATGGTGCAAATCGTAGGACGGTTAAGGGCGCGCCAGCCCCTAACCGCCTCGGCACCTGGGCATATGGCCATGTGACCTCGCGCTTGGATAAAAGGTGGTTTAACCGTTTGAACCGTGTAAAACGACTCTCGCACGCACATACAAAAGTTTATATGTTAAAACCAGGGTTAATGTTTATAACCCACGCACAATTTTGTTAACACCGCCCATATACTATATGGTCACATATATTACAATGGAACCACGGGTTATTCAAACCCCACACCAAACAACCGCGCGCATTCAATGGTCGGGCTACAACACATATGGTCCGGTCATGTGTAATACAAAACGACCATGGGCCGGGGCTTAGCCCCGGCCCGACCCCCTGCCCTATATACAACATATTAAACATAAATATAATGTTTCCCGTAGTTATAACAAGGAACAAACGGTTTCCTATTGGCCGGGTGGTCGTGCGAAGATGCTAGCCATGTGGGGAGGTTCGGGGGTCGAACCCCACGGCCTCCAATTATATTTTACACATGAACCCAATAACCAAACAGTGAGTGACACGTGGCACCTCCAGATTGGTCCACGTGTCCTCATTCCATTCGCCATCCAACAGAGACGTGTCGACTCCTCATTCGCCACTGTCAACCCAATCAACATCTACCACATCATCATCATACGGTCGTATGGTTCTGCCACATCATCATCGTACGGACTGTATGGACTGTACAGACAGGTACAGTCAGCATCAAAATTTTTGCCTGTTTGGCTTGGCGAACAGATCGCAATATCTTCTCCATACGGACTCCGTTTGAGAAAGTAAATATACCGCCAAAATCAGGAAGACGAGACGGACGCAATGGCACTATTTTCGTTTCATTCCAAGCACTTTGAAAATTGAGCAAAATTTGATCCCCTGATCAACAACCTTTGTTTTTACTTTGTTTTTACACCACCATCAGGAGATCCTAACTTTTTGGACATCATCTTTGTGTGAACCAAGTTTTATCAAATGGCAAGATTAACTCAGAAGCAACCATTAGCTTGAGGGAACTTTCACAAATCCTAGCAGCAGTTGGGATTTCTTCTTTTCAAGAAGAACATATTTTGGCAGCAACCAAGAACTTGTCTACCTCTCCGTAAATATTAGAAGAGTCAAGGTCCTATGAGCTACAAAATGATTTTCCTTGCCAAAATGCGAAGGAAGTTGAAAAAATATGGACTACATCTAATGGAGAGAAATCATTAAGAACTAAGATTGAGAAGTTCTCAACATCCATCTCATCAGATGCTTTATGTACTTCAGAAATCAATCATTGAGAAGAAGAGGATCTGCATAGCATGATGAAGGAGAGCATAGAAATTATTGTTGATGAACATCAAGATTACATTGAAATTTCGTTTAAAGAGGTCGTCAGGCCACAATACTATTCTCTTCTTCAACACCTTCTGATGCCAAAACAAGTAGGTTGGTTGGTTCTTCATATCCAGGTAATCACTGCGGTAACTTTTTCATATATGGATATGAGTATGTTTCTTAGCTTGCTCCGCACATGGTTACATTGGAAGAGTTCTTACACTTGAATAAAGATTTTCCCTTTCGTTTTAGGTAGGGTAGGATAGTAAATAAAAGCTGCATGTTGTTAGTTTAGCTTAGAAGTCTAATGCAGCCTCATTTTACATTTTCTTTTAATAAAACAACTATGAGATACATGTTCCTATGACTTTATCTCATTAGTTTATTATATTTTAGGGTGTAGTTTTTGCAAACAGTTTTAGAGATATCTATAGGTATTTATCTCACCAGGAGTAGACAGTTCAAGGAAATATAAAAGAAGGATTTTTATTCAAAACATTATTACACTTGCACCCTGTTGTCTGCTAAGCATCAAATGAATAATGAGTTGTTGTAATTAGCCATGTTTTTGCAAAGACTTTCATCTTCTTTTTCTTAAGGAATTCCAAAGAAGTTTCTCTTGAAACTCTTCACCACTATATAAGGAAGTGACACCGTAACCATCAATCTTAGAGGTCTCTCATATAGTTTTCCCAAGAAACCTGAGTAAGTGAGTAAAGTATCTTTATTAAAGAGTAACAAGGAGGTATGATTAGCAATTAGTCATGGAAACATCACAATAACTTACAAAAGAAGAAAGTGAGTTGAGCCTAGAGATACCTTTCTGTTCTTTCTCAATGGTACCATCCACTACACACTAAATAACTTGATTATATCATATATTTAGATAGGCCACGTCCGCTTACGTACCCCTTACATCAGGACAATTACTAAAGAATATAACGGAAATTCATCCTCTAACATAAATACCATCCCAATTGAAAAAAGAAAGAAAATGTTCTTTTCAGAGTTGTCCCCCCATTCTCTTGCATAAACAAATATTATATTAAAATCTTAAAATATGGAGGACCAGTCTCTGAGGGTGTAAGAGGCTAACCCGTCAGGATACTGAATAGGTCTGCTGGCAGCGAGTACCGGCCTGTGGTATGACTAGGTAAACCTGTTGGGGTACTGAACATGCTTGCTGGCAGCAGGACATTCTACCTAGCGAGGATGGTAATCTGACAAAAAATAAATAATAAATTTAAACTTGTCCTGATGTATGGCATTACTTGTAGATAAAGCTGACATGAAGTATGTGTGGTTAAGCTAAGGTTAATGAACTCCATAAACTTGCCATTGGGAACTAACTCTAAGACTATCTTGAAACTCTCTTGCCTACCTCTTATGATCTATATATAGGATCTCTTATGCTATAGGTGGGGCCATCTTCTAACCGTCTCGTTAGACCAATCTGTGAAATTTATCTTTACACTTTACAAACTGTAAATCTTCAGCTATCGGGAGAACTGACTGGTTTCCTATATTTTTGATTATGAGGTGTCATAATACTTAGGTGTGGGGGAGGGGTTCATGAGTTGACAAATGATAACATTGCCTAGAAGAAATAAATCTTTGTAAAAATTCATGTATTGTTTTCATGATACAAGTTATTACAATAGCAGTCATTTTATTTTGAAGTGCTAAACTCCTGTGTGCTATAAATTGTTGTATATGTCCTTCACAGACCACTTTGTTGGTTTATTTTTATTATAGGTTGTTCATTATAGGTTTAACATTACATATGCAAGTGGATTGAGTGAGCATGGTGGCAAAATCAACAACAATGGAACACTCTTAGCCTGCCTCAACTCCTATTCACTATGTTCATGGCCTCTGAGGAATCATTGCCTCAACCAAAAACATCCCAAGAGTTGGAGACCATTGATTTAAACACCACCAATTTCCAAGGGCAAGCTATAACAGGGTTTTCAAAACTGAATTTTAGAACATCTCTGGAGCTAAGGGATACTCCAAGGAGTGGACAAAAGAGGAGCTAATCAACCCTCTCATAGTCATCACCATATTGATTACATGTGAAGGTAGATATTCTGTCTTCAAAGCATGTCAATTTCAATTATTAGCTCACTTTCAGTTCCATAAGCCATTGTAACTTTCCCTTTTACTTTTTAAAGATTCTTGAGAAGATGTCTTCCCAAGTGAGGAAGGATGTAACCAATCCCCATAACAACCTATTTTACCACGACCTTATCAAACTACTTGTCTTAGCCGAGTTGGAAAAATAGGAGAAACTATGGGATGAGTTCATTTACCAATTTGCAAACCCTCATCTTACAATCAAGACTATCAAGAAGAATATTGATTTAGGGACTGTTACTCCACCCAAACCCTCAAGCTCAAGCTATTCCTTTACCGGACCAAAAGTCCAAGAAACTTGTTGATACCTCTACAGCTAAATCGGGCAAGAAGACCAAGAAGCCTATTGCTAATTCATGGCATGAGGGTGTGCCATATATTTGGTCTAGGGGAATTTTCCTGAGCTAAAAATGCTACGCATTTCCCATTTGTACAACAAACCCATGAGAAGAGGAAGTAGGATTTCTGTCAAAATTCCGGCATACTGTCTTTTTACATTGTCTTGGGATATTATATCAGCATTTGTTTGTATTGGTATGCTAAAATTATATACTTCTGACATCATTATGTGTGTTATAATCTTTATGTGCATTTCTTATACTTAACTACTCTTTGTGACAAATACAGAGCAATAACAACTGCTAAATACTTACTGCCATTTGTATTACAAGCTTATGAAAAGAGGAACAGTTGTTTGAATTGTTATAGATCGATGAAAGGAAATAAAAATTCTCCTGATTCACCATGCCTACCAGTACAAACCAAGCCTTTTGTTAGTATTTGTCAGTCTATCAGTCACCCGTGATCAAGTTTTCTCTTTCAAGTGATTGATAGGGTTATCAGGTCAAATTGTTATATTTTCAAAATAAAATTATCAAATACAATTTGACATATATTGGTTGTAAAATGGTCATTGGTGTGCCTAGGTGTCCTTACTAATCCCTCAAATTATCCAAAGTCATAAATTTTCATCATGGTCATGTCATCATTTCTTGTCATCAATTTTTAAATGATTGTCTTGGTCAAAGATTTACTTCAAAATTGGTTTCTGAATTAAGGAGGATGAATTTGACAAAAGTGAAAGAGGTTTTTGTCAATAATAGACCAATAAACAAAAACCTCCTTCATTTTATGCACGTGTTTTATCATTTGAGATAAATTCCCCAAATACAGTTGCTATGGGAGGGTTTTCTGCACATTTGGACAGTTTGACTTCAAGTCAGTTTTTCAAAGGGTTGGAGAAGGCATTTGCAGTTCTTGATGGTTAAATTGTGTAGAAGACATTATAAAATTTCCAACCATACCACTCTCAGCCCAAAAATCCTCAGGGAAGGCCTCCAAAATCCCTCTCAAAGACCACGATGCGCTTATGCTAAGAGCACGCTGCGCTTTTGCAAGTTTTGAGTAACCAACTTCAAGCTGGGATTATGATCCAATGAGAAAGTAATTTTGAAACTTGTAGGAGGCTTGTGTTAATAACATACCAAAACATAATAACCTATCCAAGTTTTTGAATATACTTTATGGTCTACGATATATTCTATCATCTTAGAGACCTATACTTTCAGAAAATAAAACACTTTGTTTTTCCTGTTTTAGTCATATTTGCGTTTCGTGTTTTCCTAACAACTGGAAGTGAAGTTTTGAAAAAAAAGAGAGGTTTGTACCAAGGAAATATTGAAAAACAATAACCTCTCTCAGTTTCTAAATATACATTATGGTTTTGTATATATTCAATTCTCTTAGAGGCCTAGTTTTTCAAGAAATAAAATACTATGTTTTTCTTGTTTTATACATGTTTTTTTTTCGTGATTTCCTAACAACTGAAAGTGAATTTTTGAAAACCAGAAGAGGTTCTTGTCAATAACATATTCAAAAACAAAAAAATCTCTCAGTTTGTACACAGGTGTTACTTTCATGTAGTTACAGGTGTCACTTTGATACCTATTTTTCACAAGTTCGTCAGGCCAGAATTGTTGCGCTTATGGGAAGTCACTTTTGGAACTAATTTGGCAGAGGTAAAATTGTTGTTTTGCATGGTTTAAAGGATCAAGGGTATAATATACATCTCAAGGCTTCCTCACATTTCATCAGCAGCCTCCAAAAACTCCAAACCCTCTAGTTCAAACTTAGAGAGCATGAAACATTGAGTTGTCATTTACGCCATGATAATGTTGTCCTACAAGCCAAGATGAATTATCGACAATGCTAGGTTGATGATATTACTGCCCCCAATAATAGTCTCTGGATGCAAATAAAACACCACAAAATCCTAAGTCAAAATCCCTCGGGCAAGAGGGAGAAGCTTCTAAAGCTAATCCACCCCCTCCTTTGCAAGTTAGTCATAAAGGGCAATTTCTTTTTGTTTGCAGTGGGACATGCAAAATCTTAGGTGTGGGGGTAATGTTGGGCCCGAGATATGATCACTCTTATGATGGTTATTATACACTTTTGCCGCATGTACATATGTGTTTTTCATATTTTAAAGGAGCTTTTTGAAGAATTTCATGATAAAATGGTATGATCAGCGCAAGGTACGTATAATTCATGTTTAATGATTGTATCAAGTATAATTCATCATGTTTTATGATTTCCAAGAGCTAATTCACATTTTTATGGTGTTATAGGACAAAAACGCACTACATTTCTAGTTTCGGCACTTGATCTGGTAGTCCTTCCAGTACTCGTTCCGGCACTTGATCCGATAGTCCTTCCAGTACTTGTTCTGGCACTTGATCTGGCACTCCGTCCAACACTTCTTCCTGCACAAAAATGTAGGGTGACTTGGCAGTTATGGTATTGGCGGCCAGTGATGGGAAAATCAGGCACATGGGTTTTTTTCATAATTGTCCCCTACAGCTATTGAGCTCCAGACAACTTAGTTTCAGTTGTTCAAAGAGGGTGATTATTGGCTCGCTTTGTTTCGGCAGTTAGGGCACCATTAATAAAATTTACCAATTTTAGAAGTGATTCAAACCTCCTGTGGTCAACCACTTGGCATGTAAACATTATCAATACCACTAGGATGATCAGAAGATTGTTAACCAAGTAGAAGAGCCAATGTATTAGAGACAAATTTGTTTTTTCTCTGTTTTGAGTTTTTACATTGCCAGATTATGCCAGAACTGCGTTTTCGGGTTTTTATAGTGAATTCGACCTGTTGAGTTCGTGGTGTGGTTTTAGAGAGTGACCATGACATGCTGAGGGGCCCACCAACAGTCTAGTAACTCTTTGTGTGTTGTTCATGCATTTTATGATTTATTTGTCTCTTTATTTCCTGTACATGCATTATCAGTTTATTAATTAGTTTGTTGTTGTAGTTTAAATTGTTTTGATTCCCTTTTGTAGGTTAGAATGACAGAGTGTGTTAGAATGCATTAATCTCATAAATTAGGAACAGATTTGCAAATCCCTAGACCAACCCCATGTGTAATTAGATAGTAGATTGTGCTTTTATTTATGATTTTAGAATCCAATTTAAAATAGAGTTTTAATTAGAAAATAACAGAGTTTTTAATTGAGCTTTCTTTGACAAGGATTTGATGGATGGATAGGATCAATTTGAGTCTTTAATTATAGCTTGCCTATTTCATTTTTATGTAGAATTGGCTTAGCTTGTTGTTGGTTAATATAATTGTTAGTTTACTTTTACTTTTTTTTTTTAAGCATTTCTTTATTGTCGTTTGAATTGTTAGAATAGATGTAGTATAGTTTCATTTATGTAATTTCCTTTCCTAGAATTAAATTACAGTTATATTTCTTAGTTAATGGTTGAATCTAATTTTGCTTATGTAGAATAGAAGTATAATGATGATCTCGTTATGTTGTTGATGGTTAATATATGAATATGCGGGGTATTTAACATTCACACAACCACCAACATTACATTTGAGTGTTTCATAGACTAAAGATAGTTTCTTTCTTTGTAGATTAGAAGAGATAGTTACGTGTTTTCATAGATTAGAATGAGGTTTTATTTGTTGTTGTAGGGTAGATAGACTTTACTTTCATAGATTAGATAGTAGTTTGCTTGTCATAGATTAAGAATTAGTGGTAGCCTTTCTTGCTTTCAATAAAATAGACTTCCTTTCATGCATTGCATTGAGCATTTAGATTTCCTTTCACGCATTATAAATAGTTTTGCATTAGTCATTTAGTTCACTTGCCTCTTAGGCTAGATAGTTGTTCAATGAGAAGTTTTAATTTGATTGCTTGCAGTATTTAGTTGGTTTTGCTTACTTGTCTTTTTCTTTAGTAGTTTAGTTAGGTGCCTTTGCTTGTCTTTTGCTTTAGTAGGTTAGTTAGGTGTCTTTTCTTGCTTGTCTATTTGATTTAATAGGTTAGATAGGTGTCTTTGCTTACTTGTTTATTTACTTGCTTCCATAGGATAGTTGCTCATTGAATGTAGGTTGGCAAGTTAAAATAGTTTGTTTTGGTTATTTGCTTATTGTTATGCTTAAATAGTTGCTTATTTCTTATTGTTGAATTAGTTTTCTTTACATAGGGTTTTACTTGCTTTCTTAGGAACTATCCATCGATCCTTGGCCCAAAAGTACTTAGGTTTCCTAGTTTCAAGTTGCTTAGTCAGGTTTGCTAATTAGATAGGTTTGCTTGAGTAGATTAGCCTTAGATAGCTACTTTTATTAGTTAGACTATACTCCTACCAGCCCTTCTACCTTTGGCATATATTTTTCTACAACTCTAAGTTTACTTACCCCGGGTTGACAATTTAATTGAGGGTTTTTACTGTGTTTTTAGTGCATATATAACACCCTTCAACCGGCTCCCCGAAATCTTGATCCTAAAAACAGAAGATCACTTAGGCTCAAATCTACATCTTTCCAGTTAATAAATGATGTATTGTTTTGAAAGAACTTTGATGGTGTTCTTCTGCATTGTTTAGAAAAGGAAGAGTAAGAAAAAGTTTTGTCTAAATTGCATGCAAGTGAGGCCGGTGGTCACTTCAGTGGAGATACCACTTCCCACAAAGTGCTAACAGTCGGGTACTATTGGCCTACCTTGTTTAAAAATGCCCATATGTTGTGTCGTAAATGCATAATCTGCCAAAAGGTTGTAGGATGGGTGAAAAAGGCAACATTCCCTTTGCAGCCTATTACTGTAAATTCACCTTTATAGCAATGGGGCCTTGACATCATAGGACCAATTAATCCTTCTTCGCATCAATAACACAAGTATATCCTTACAAAAATTTATTATTTTACTAGATGATTTGAAGTTGTACCTTTGAAAGTGGTGAACAAAAATCAGGTAGTATCTTTCCTTAACTCCCATATTATCAATCGATTCGGCATTCCCGAATGTCTGGTTTTTTATAATTCCCCTTACTTTTCATCCCTTGACATGAACATTTTTGCTTTGGAAAAATGGATTAAACTGAATTATTCTGCAAGCTACTACCCTCAAGGAAATGGTCTAGCAGAAACAACAAACAAAAATTTAATCAAGGTTATTAAAAGGACAGTTTTAGAAAATCACAAGAACTGGCACAATGCACTATATAATGCACTCTAGGATGATAGGGTAACACCAAAAGATTTTGTTGGTAATTCCCCTTTCTTCCTCGTATATAGAAGAGAAGTTATTCTCCCCTCGCATGTCTTACTCCCTTCTCTGCAGTTGTCGCATAAAGTTCAAGAAGAGGAGTGCCCCCCTCTAGAAAATTGAATTAATGCCTTATTAAAACTAGAGGAGGTGAGAACTCAAGAAAAGAAAAAACTAGATCAACGCCAACAAGTTGTAAAAAGATGGTTTGATTCAAATTCATCTTTAGACAGGAATTTTGATGTCGGAGATCTGGTTCTCAAGTGGGATAAATACCACAAGGGTAAGGGGGAACATACCAAGTTCCAAAACCTCTGGCTGGGACCATTTATAATTTCAGAAAAATTGGGTCCCAACTCTTTCCGTCTACATAATTTGGAGGGACAACCAGACAATTTCCCAGTGAATGGCCAGGCCCTCAAGAAGTATTTCACCTGATGATTTCTGTTCCACTCTTTTGTAAATATTTTTGATGTTTTTATTTTTTTTCTGTTTTTTTTTTTGGTTCTTTTCATTTTGCTTGATTATAATTTTTTTACTGAATAATTATGTTTGTGTCACAATCTCATTTGTTGAAGGAAACCAGAATTCTCATTCATCAGAAGTGGTTGATAACTTCCCAAGCATTTGAGAAATAAATGCTAGAACTCAGATCAATAGAATTAATTTTCTTCTCCAATCAATGTTTTTGATTTCTCCTTGGAATTACAAGTAGGCGTGAGTGTTACTAATAAACTTCTAACTTTGTCCCTATTTTAAGGAAAACAACTCAGTTGTATCTTCCCGTCCTCGAGATGGTTTCCTAACATAAATATAAGTGTCCAAGATGTGATGAAGTTCATCAAAAAGGTAAAATGATTTTTAAATGGTCAATATTTTTATGCTAAACTCCGAGATTTTCAGTATCACCCCATCCTCTTGAATATTATTAACAACTGGAATTTATAAACAAATTCTAGGGGGTTGAAAGAAAATAAATGTGTGGGAAGTGTATGTAAACCCACTGGGACGATGAACATGTCTGTTGACAATGGGTAAATGCATGCATGGTACTAATGCAACTTTGTCGGGGTACTGAATAGGCCTGTTGGAAGCGAAGCAATGTCGGGGTTATGAAGGTCCTCAAGTATGTTTTTCAATTTAATCAAAGTGCAAAGATGTCCCGTATCATGATTGGATGACTCTTGGATAGGATAGAGGTACTAGAGTGGGTTAAATGACATCCCCGTCGAGGCTATGAACACTTGCTGGCAGCAATGGCCCTATCAACAATATTGAAGTCAACTGCATAAACAATCACTACACTCGTAATCTAAGTTAGATGCGAGATTACATTTTTTGAACAGGAATATATCTAATGCTAAACTGCATTATTATCTAAGGTTATGATTAGAATGCTTGGCCTATTATTAATTGTTTCTAAAAAATCATTTTATCTGATTCATCCTAACATGAATTTTCTGGTGATGTATAGATAACTGCTTCGCCTAGTATGTCGTCATTGCCGGCAGCAACTAATTATTTTCGATTCTTATCACAATCAAAGTTCCCACAGAGAAATTTTAGCTTTATGTAGCTTCCATCACCTTTCATTTGTAAATGTTTATGAGTTTCAAAATGGTGATTGGGTTAATCTTAACTTATTGAGTTTTCGTTTACATTTTTTTGTTTGTCTTGTTTTAAATTCATGATTGTAAGCATGAATTTAAATACAAAACTTGGACTTGGTTTCATATCTTTTACTTTAGAAATGTTGTTTTGAGGGTACTCATATATGCTTTTAACTCAAGTTTTATGAGCTTGTTAATAAATCCACTATCAAAATCTTTGTAGTATTGTGGGTATCGTGACTTCATTGATTCTATCATTAATCGATTGAATTAATTTGTGAAATGGTAGAATGCATTAAACGTTGGCTTAACATTTTATATGGTTTTCATAAACTCAATAGTCATATCAACCTTCATGTAAATTGGTACATGCATGTTGTACTTGTGTTTTCGTTTCACCTTGTTGGCCCAAAACATTAATGAGACCATTCATTATGGGTATGGGGTTTTGTACTCTGTAGGGTTTGGAACTCACCATGAGAAATGGTTTGGAGTTTTTGAACCCTCTTGTTTTAATTTTCCCTAACTCTCCTGTCTGAGTTATGATAGCCCCTTGACTTTACGATTTTCATGACATTACGTTCCGATTAGACCTGTCTTTGTTGCTCATCCGTTGGAGACCTAAACCTATCTCTTGTGATATATGTTGTATCCTTGTCAAAGTGGTAATGGCACTTGTGACTCGTATTGAGCTAGACAGATGCCAAGAATTTCTATCCATGATGACACTATTGACAACCTGAAGGCTCATGGGTGGGATGTGTTCCTCAAGAAGTTCGAAGGCTACAACCTCTCGGTTGCACAAGCCTTTGTACATAATTTCAATGGTTTCAGGGCCAAGGTTGGGGATATACAATTGGAATTAACAAAGGATTTCATGAGCAGGGCGACAGGACTTCCATTAAAAGGTGAGAGGTGGCTTAAGAACACTAAAATAAAAGATGTCCCATGGAGTTTGTTCATGGCTTCCCGCAAAATGGCTTCTTGTACAATAGGTATTCCTATTGCTCTGCTAAAACCTAGATGGAACAGTCTCCTTTTAATTCTGAAGCTGTTTGTTACATGTGAATGCCGATATGGGTTGGTTTTTATGTACCACATCCAGTTGCTTATGAATTTCATATGGTTTGAGTTGGATATGCCTTTTTACCTATTAATAAGTCTTTACAAAATGTCTAAGCGCTTTAAGCAACATAGTATCAATTCAATTTTGTTTCACCACGTGCTCATTAAAATCTTGTTGGTTTATCACCTGTCAAAAATAGGCGACAATTGGGAGACCTTTATGAGCCGAAATGGCTTCACCCTGGTTGAAGATACAGTCATCCCTCATTTATTTTTGAACCCTATTTTGGATAGACCAGTGACTGAAAGCCAAATCTTCAATTTACTAGATGGCTCCGAATTCATTCAACCAGTTTCTGCTCTTGATGAAATCCCTATGGATAAGGAATTACCATGTAGGTTTTCACCTAGAATATATTTGGAACAAGTAATTACAAAATTAAAATAAAAGGATCATCCTGTACCTATGAATGATTATAATTTAAATGATAATGATAAACCTGTTGTGAAGAATTTCCATAAGGGAAAGAAACCACAGAGCACGAATTTAAGTTTCAGGAATAAGAATTTTGGTCATTTGATTTCTATAAAACTAAGAAATCAAAAGAGTAATCATTTGACATCAATTGATTTGATTGAGATCAATGATCGGTGTTCAGATCGGGAGATAGACAATTTTTTGTCTCGTGAAGACCCAAAAAATCAGTGTTCCAGGGAAGATGTTGTGACCCATGTCGAACAGTATGACTTCATGACTAATTTTCCCCCTTTTCTTAAGGGAAAAGATGTTTTTTCAGGTATCGGTCATGACCTGGAACAAACCATAGGTAAAAATGAAGCACCTGTTGTCAACTGTGTTCCACGTTGATCTGTCACTACCCCAGTGCATTGTGATAGTTGTCTCGACTGGATAGAGCATTATTATAGAGATATTATGCTCTTACAATCTCAAGTGAAATGCTTGGCCACCCAGAATTCCCTATTAGAACAAGAGAATTTTGACTTGAAGGCACACACAGAGAGGGAAAGCAAAAGATCCAAGAAGTCCGAGAATATCATAATAAAAAACACAACTAGTTTCAAAGCAATTATAAGTTCCGAACTGATAGAACCTTATTTAGCTAATTTCTAATGGTAAAATAATTTTGTTTTGATTTTATTCCATTATGTTATGCAAAATCAAAATAAACAGATTTAATTTGATTTCATTTGCTAATAATAAGACTAACTACATAATCTATGATTTTGTAGCCAATCTCTTTTGAATAATAATTAGTATTGTTATTTGAATATTAAATCGGTTTTGATATCTACAAGAAATATACGATTATGTTGTTGATTGCATGGAGCAAACACTTTGAATCATACACTCAAATATTAAGTAGTTTTTGCCTTTTTATGTTTATAAAACATCAATTTTGCAAGATATCCAACAAAACTTGCAAATTGTATATACATTGTTCAAAACCATATGCACATATCCATACTTATATTTTTTACGTTTGTAAATTATTGAACTTACATTATTAGTATCATAGTTTTATAGGTTAGTTTCATTTCTTTCATTTCTAGTAATTTAGTTGGCCAATGGATCCATTAAACCCCTCAGGTCATTTCATTCCAAACAGCTTGGGTTATTTAGACAACCCCGGTACAGATTTGACCTTCCCATTGACTGTGTGTCATTTATGCCCATCAACAGAACCAAAAGGAGATGAACTGGGCTTGATCACCCCTTGATCCAATAATCCATGTACCTTCTTCTTGATCTCTGTCATCTCCACAACTGACATCATGTACATGCCCACATTACTAAGGGGAGAATCATGCTGAAGATGTTTCTCATGTTGGATTTCCCTCTTAGGAGGTAATCCATCTGGTTCCTAAAAAATGTCATCATACTTAGAAACAATATCAATTAATTCATTTTTATGAGATGGATCACACCCTTGGAAAGCATCGGATGTCCCGACATATTTCTCTTTGATGACCATGAGTACATATCTCTTATTAGTGGTTATGAGTCTTTTCATTTTCCCTACACTAACAAGTGTTGTATTTACCCTCATGCTATGAGCTCTAACAATATATTCCACTCCCCTTTGGTAAGGTGGTATTTGTTCTCATGAAGAAAGAAGACTGATTTTATATTATAAAGATAAGGACTCCCCAACACTATGCCACATATATCAAGCGTTATAACATCCAAATGTACTTCATCAATCAACTTTGAAGCAATAGAAAATCTGACCCTACATTGTTTGGTGACATTAAGTTTTTCTTTATCACATACCCAACCAAGAGGGTAAGGATTTGGATGTAGTTTCATTACAAGACCCATCTTCTTGAAAAGTTCTTCATATATTAAGTTTACCTGGGAACCCGGATCAAATAATGTATCTATCATAGTATGCTTAGATACAACTCGTTATGAAATAAATCATTCCTCTTTCATTCATCAATATGAGATTCATCTCTAGAACTTGAACTAATATGAAGAGAATATTTACCTTGTACTCGAGCCACTGTGATCTTTCCTTCATCTCTGATTCGGAACCAATATCTTGTTGCATTGTAGCAACAATCTTTGTCTTCCCCTTTCCACCGGATTGTTTCGGTTTCTTTTCTGGATGTAGTTTCCAACAATGTTATTCATCGTGATCACTCTTCTTGCAATGAGTGCAAGATGGTTTTCCTTCTTTTCTCGTTACTACAGTGGTCTTCTTTTCCTTCCTTTTAAACTTCTTGAAAGTATTTTGTGGGAAATTGGAAGGTTTCTTCATGGGATCTTCTTGAACATGTTTCCCCTTGTTCTCAAGGTGAGTGGCTTGGACACAAACTCCATCAAGACTAGTGGGGTTAAACAAGATCAAAGTATGAAGAATATAATTATGAAGTGCACCAATATACTTCATTAAAGTTTCATAAGAATCTAAAGGAATGTTTAATGCTATATATTTCTTCCTAAATTCTTCTATTAAACTTTGTATAGTCTGATCTTTACTCTGTCTCAAAGTTTTCCATTTCATCATCGCGTTATGTAAATACCCTAATGGATAGAACTGCTTCCTTATCTCTATTTTAAATTCCAACCATGAGGAAAGAAGCTTACCACACTTACTTTTGTCTTGTAGCTTGATCTCCCACCATACGAGAGTGGTTCCTTCCAACCGAAGAGAAGCCAGTTGCACTTTAACTTCCTCTTCGTCAATATGTTGAACACGGCAATATACTTTAGCCTGTCGGATCCAATTGTCTAACTTTTCAGGATTATCATATCCATTAAACATAGGTAAAGAAAACTTTGCATCAAGATTTCGTAATGGTTTCTTAAAAGAGGCTTTATGGTTAGAATACTAAGAGTGATGAGAATTTTCAGAGGAAGAAGAAGTAGAACTTGAAGGCAAAGATGGAGGCTCAAGAGGATCTCCTCCAGCCCCTTGGTTTACCGAAGCATCATCATCTTCATGTTCTTCCTTGTTCTTACCTTTCTTCTTCATCCTATTCTCACAATCGCCATACATCCATTCGACCAATTCTGACATGCGATAAAATACCATGTGAAAGTTTTTCTCCTTTTCATCATGCTTGTCCTCTTCTACCATCTTCTTCCTTTGGGATGCACGACCAACTTCGGGATTGAAAGTCTTAAGAGTTCCTTCACCTTGCTTATGCTTGGTCCTAGTAAGCATTCATACTCAACAATTCAAGTCAAAGATGACTTCTCTGATACCAACATAATCCAGGATCTTTTTGTCAGGTGGCTTATTAAATAATTGTATTAAATAAGCATAAACTAAAGTACACCATAAAGAAGAAAAACCTCAAAAAGAAAGATACATAACCATGCAATATGAACACAAATAACTTGATAACGGAGCTCGTCCCTAGTGGACTGTGTCTCTGGGTCCTCCTCTCAAATGGTTAGGACTTTTTATTAATTCCACAAAAGAATTGGGCAAAATACATAAGTATACCTCATTCTAAAGTTAAGCTACAAATTCTTTGCTCAGATCAAAAAAATAACACCACCACTACGTTCATGGTGTCATTTTACCTAAAAATGATTTTCTCCATGCCTCGATCTGGGTTAGAAACTTTATGGCCTAAGATGCACCCTTGCCTCAGTTTGCATGCCACTGCTACGAGCGCGCTCAATTCTCCACTCTCGTGCTCTGTGTGTATGTGTTCTGAACTCTGCCCAAACACCCTTCTTATACAATTTTGCGACCGGTTAGCATTAAGTGTGATGGTTGGCGTGTTGGTTAGAGTGGATAAGTTTAGGGTGCGGTTAGGTGGAGGTCTCGAGATCGAATCCTGTTGGCTCCCCTTTTAGTATGTGGTTGGGCGTGCACACTAAATTGTCGGATAGTTTAGCATATGCTATAAATGATGGATAGTTGGCGGAATATGCTAATTTTGGTGGCATATTGGAATAATCCCCTAAGAGGGCGGAAAAATATGGTTGTATGGGACAATACATGTAATTAGGGGTTGGGTTGAAGACCTAGCCCCTTTCCTTTGGCGCCCATATAAAATATTAAATTTAAATAAAATTCGAACCATATTGCTTACAAGCAACATAGTGTGGTGTAGTGGTAGCACGAATTTGTGGGCCTTTGGGCTAGTGAGAGGTCATGAGTTCAAATCTGGTGGAGTCATAAAATTTTGGTCATACCAACCATTGGAGGGGTGCCACATGGTAGACCATGATTGGGCCACGTGGAACCATATAATTTGTCCACAAAACTGCCAATTGTCGCAATCTAATTTTCCCATGAAAAGGACATGTATCATCACCTAACTTGCCCCCATGTCTTCCATCCTTTTTCCATGTCATCTTCCCAACTCATCTGTATGGATCTACCATGTGTCACCCTTGCAGTGGTGCCATGTATCACTTTGACGTTTTGACTTTTGACCAAGTTTGATTGAACTTTGACTGCTTATAACTTTTACTCCGTAACTCTGTTTGACAAGTCATTTGCGTCGATAGAAAGCTTGTGACACGCTCTGCATGATCATGCAATTTTAACTGAGTTTTGGGAACTTTGAATTTTTTCCCTTTTATTGTCTGCTAAAGCCATTCTGTGTGTTTTAATTTTCTTCTATGCGTTTTGAGTTGTTCTTAGCCTTCTCTAGATCCTTTTTGGTTCAATTGGTATTTCTTGTATTGAATACAAATTTGTTTTTATGGATTACTTGATTTGTTTTATGAACAATATTCATTTTTTCCCTACCATTCTCTCACTTTTTCGCACATTACAAGTCCCCTCACCTTCCCATATTCACTATCCACTCCCTGTTCTTAAAATTAAATTATAGTTAAGTTAAACTCTATATTATAACAATTAAAGGATGGCACGGGGATGAGTTACAGTGATATATGCTTTTGATTTACGATAGAGTTGATTGTTTGATGATTTGTTGAGCAATAATCATGATCTACCCCCCTTCATTTTAACACTTTTCGCTCAATACAATCCCTCACATATCCCAGAACCCTTATTCACCCCCTGCTCACAGAACAAGTATTAAATGATTTGTATGGATTGGATTGCATGATTCTCATCTATTACTGAGCCAAACTTTGTTTCATATTTAAAGAGATGTCATGTATGGTTGTTGAAGAAACTAGTTGCTAATCAATAATGCATACAGGCATGAGTTTTTTCACCATAGGTAGACATGGATGGGGTAAAAGAGGAAGAGGAAATTGGAACATGGGCCCTAGAAGGCCAAGGTTTTCTATACATTTTGATGTAGACTCACAAGAGTTACGCCATCTATTTCAAGCTAGATTTTTTAACTGGATTGGACAAGGAGTGGTCCAACCTAAGCCAAAAAGTCCTCCCTTCCAAGCCCCACATGTCCCTGGTATCCCAGTGCCCCCCCATGTATCATTACAACCTGAAGTCCCTAAAAATGATGGATGGCAAGAGATTGTCCACCCAACAGTCTCCCAAGATCGTGGCTGGCCTAACTTGTCTCTACCTACTCGTCCACCTGTTAATAAAATTGTCCAAGTTTCCCCTATCCACTCACCAATACAATCTTCCCATGCAGGAAAAAGTTTAAAAATCGAGGCCCACCATGCTCCTAACAAAGGAAAAATTGTTGTTTCCCCCTCCTCTCCCTCAAATGACTCTGCCAAATATGCGTCATCCCGCATGCATTTGAGAGATGATTTATCTCATGTTATTAGTGAGATTAGGCCTAAAGGCTCCACACATCCTAAGGAAATTTCAGAGAAATCAAAGGGTGACAGCAACAACAAGGGGAAGATTGCCTCCCTGAGTGGAAAATATGGGTTTTAAGTGTTTTTATTTATTTATTGTTGAGAATAGTTGACCTCTGAAATTTTGGACATCACACTATTTTTGGATATATGGATAATATATTTTTGGATATAATTTCGATTATCATTGATATAAATTGTCAAATTATGAGAGTGATGATGGGAGCCACAAGGAGGGATGTGTTTGATTGATTAACTAGTTTTGTTATTCTTTTTAAAGAACTAAAGGGAGTCACAAGGGGTCTCACCTACTAGTTATTATTTATTAAAATCCCTTATTATGATTTTATTACCTTTCCCCCTTAACTAAAAAGTTGGTTGAGTTTTAGTTAACTTAACTAAAGAGGTAGTTTAACTACTTCAGCTAATTCTGATTGCTTAAAGGAAAAAGGAAAAGGAGGAACAAGAGGAGAATAGAAAGAGAAGCATACTAACATTTGCTCTTGAGTTTTATTGAGATAATTTAGTTTTCATTCATTCTTTAATTCATTGAAAGCCTAATTATCTTTTATGATAGCAAGGTCCTATAGTAGACAAAAATATTCAGGGATGAATTAAATCATTCAGACACTTGCTTTTTAGAGGTGTTGATCCATCTTTGATAGTCTGTGTAGATTTTACTATTTGTGAATTAAATTTCATGACTGATAAAGGCTATTGTGCAGAGTCGAGTGGGAACCAATATGTGGCAAGATGATCCAACTTTTAAATTTCATTTTTTAACTTTCTGTCGGAAGTCCTTTTGTATGGTTTTCATCAGGGACATCTAAGTTTGGCTTTGGTCCAAACTTTCTCATGGAATTTTGTAAAGAGAACAATTCTTTTGATAAATTGGAATGGAATAAATGATTTCTTTATGTCTCATATGTGTTGATTATTGACTTAGTGTTTTCTTACCTTTGTCTCTACATTTATTTTTGTATCTGTTATATTCAAAAAATTACATAAATATTGAATTTTTCAGCAATCTTTTATTTATAAAAAAATCATCCTAATCACTTGTAACCAATACTTGTGGATTAGGAAACAATGTTTTATGGCTTTAAACATAGGGTGATATTCCCGTCTATCTTGCTTTAGCCAAGTAAAATCTGAAAATGCTTGAGTAAGATCATTTCATATATTTTCCTCGACATTTATTTGGTGACCATACTGGGGAGATCTTCAATATCTCTCTCATTGATTTTTATGCTTGATTATCATCAAACACATCTATTTTTTTGATATTGATTTTTTGACTGTTTTATTTTTTTAATAACTGTACCTGTTGCAAGGCAACCCAATATTGAGTCTGGTCTTCAAGATCAGACTAACATTGCTTTAAATTTGTTTAACACCATTTTAGACACTGCTAATACTCGGGCTAAGCTTAATCATTCATGGGAAGAAATTGAACAAGACATAAGTGCCCAAGAACTTTGGGAACCTAGATGTAGATAGCCTAGAAATCAGCCATAACCTTCTTTTTCCTTCAGCTTTGACCTTCTTTTCATGTCCTTAGACCTTCATGTTTCAAGGAGAAGAAGAGGCTTATCACTTGAAATTAATCCTATTTGCTAAAATAGGAAGAAAGAACGTTGTGTTATCAACCCAACAAAGTGCTCTAAGGAGAACCTTGTTTGATTCATCCAGTAAATCTTTCTCTCCCTTACCTATCATCCACAAGATGGCATCTAGTGGTGGATATGATGGTACTAGAAGTGCTTCCTCCTCTCAGTATTCATCTTCGTCGGTGATTGGTAGGTTATATAGTCACCAAGTCCTTGCCCAATCTACCACAAACCCACCAAAGTCATTAAAAAGTATGGGCTTTTTCAATTTGAAGAAGAAGCTACAACCACATTGTGGCATGTTTCCTCTCCTCTTAACCTAGCACCTGCTACTCGTCCACTTCCTAAATTCAAAGAACATCTTCCTAGGTTTTCAGGGAATAACATTGTCACCAAAAATGAACACCCGGTGGTATTTTCTATTGCCTGTCACAACATAAGAGCCAATGACAACGATGCTTGCATACACTTATTTGTCAATTCCTTGGAAGGAAAGTTTGCGGTTGATTTCTTTGACCTTCCTCCAAAGATTTTGTCTACTTGGGAGGAGTTATTATATTGGTTCAAATCCACCTATGGGAAATATAAAATCCCAGATGAGCAGTTACGGGAGTACAATAACATCTCTTATAAGGATGGTGAGACGATCAAGTCCTTCAACTTGAGTTTTACCAAGTTATACAATAAAATCCATGAACTCATTCGACCTCAGAACCAAGCCGCTTTCATGCATTATTATAA
>CBVK0101921797.1:0-35071 GCA_900067695.1 Picea abies
CGGTCTCGGCATTCCTGCTGAACCGCTCTTCCGATCTCACTGTTCATTGGAGTTGGCTACCCGGGATTGCATGCACATAAGATTAGCATGGAAGAAAACCCCATATATTCCAGGGCCTCGATTATTTTCTACAGGAAACATATACTAGATGCAAGAGAAAACGATTGCGATGACATATTTTCTTTGAATATCAAATTGTTTGGTGCAAACGTCGATGGGTTATGCTCTATGGAACCTTCTGGGAACTTGCTTATGGGATGTTTGAAGTTTAGTTGGCTCTTAGTTATGTGTTTTGTCTATCAATTTGTATACCGTGGAACTTCAACTATTCTTTGGAGGACATGACACAATATAATTGAATTTTTTAGCCAGCTCGTCTGCAGATCTGCCTGGTAGTTTCTATTGCATTGTCATGCAAATCTACTATGTGGCTTGTTTTAACAGATTTCCTTCATTGATGAAACTAGTCAAATTCTTGTTCTGGAATAATTTGAAATTAACGAATATATAGTGTGCCAAGTACAATTCTACTATCATATCAACAAGAGGCCCTTCAAATTCAAATTGGTTGTTGTTTTGGCATTTTTGCTTATTCGATAAACTCAGTAAAATTGATGTCCTTGAATAATTTGAAATCAATGAATATATATTGTGCGGAGTGAAATTATGCTATCATATGAACAAGAGGTCCTTTAAATTGAAATTGGTCCTTGTTATGATTGCAATGATATAATTTAAAAGAAAACTTTATTTCCTTTCCTTCATTTTTTTAAAAATAAGCGATTTAACATTATTTAATAAATTAATGTAATTCACTTGTACAAAATCCATATTTAATATTAATAATTTATTATTTGAAAGTAATGTTTTTAGATAAAGTTAGATAGGATGCCCATCCCTAAAGAATTCCAATCTTGAAGCCGCCATTCGTGCAATCCTATCGATTTCTATTTTGCGAAACTTTGAGTGTTGTTTGGAGGACACGGAACAATAAAAGTGAAATCTTGAGTGAAGCAACCTGAAATTCCACCTCTCAATTTGTATATCGTGGAACTTTGGGTAATATTTGTAGGACAGGAAACAAAAAGGCTCAATTTTCAGCCCGCCAGGCCGAGAATCCACGATGCAAAAAGTGCCTAAGTATGGAATGAGGGATCTGCATATGTTCTATAAAATATCATGTCCATACTTTATAAAAGTACATGTTTTCTATGTATTTCCCATTTGTCAGAATATTTTTATATCACTTGGTTGACCAGATTGTACAAACTTTCTTGTCTAATTAGATTCTACAATATCGATATTTAATATTAATAATTTACGCTGAGTCCATCTATCAATCTGTATATTGCAGAACCTCGAGTTCTATTTGGAGGACATGGAACAATAAAAGTGAAATGTTGATCAGCCAGCCCATAGGTCCAGTTGTCAATTTGTACATCATGGGATTGTGGGTGCTATTTGTAGAGCACAGAACAATTGAGGCCCAATTTTCAGCCCAAGAGGCCCCGATCCAAAAAAGTGGCTAAATATGGAATTAATCCAGAATCATTATGGAACAATAAAATTGCAATGTTGAGCCAACCAACCCACAAGTCTGCCTATCAATTTGTATATCGTGGAAGTCTGCGTGCTATTTGTAGGACACGAAACAACAAAGGTTCAATTTTCAGCCTGCTAGGCCGATAACTCGCGATCCAACAAGTGTCCAAGTATGGAATGAGGGATCTGCATATTCTCTATAAAATCTGATGTTGAGCCAACCAGCCCACAAGTCTGCCTATCAATTTGTATATCGCGGAAGTCTGCGTGCTATTTGTAGGACACAAAACAACAAAGGTTCAATTTTCAGCCCGCTAGGCCGATAACTTGCGATCCAAAAAGTGTCCAAGTATGGAATGAGGGATCTGCATATTCTCTATAAAATCTGATGTTGAGTCAAGCAACCCACAATTCCTCCTCTCAATTTTTATATCGCGAAAGTCTAGTTGTAGAACACAGAACAAAAAAGGCTCAATTTTCAGCCCGCTAGGCCGAGAACCCACGATCCAAAAAGTGCCTATGTATGGAATGACGGATCTGCATATCCTCTCTAAAATATCATGTCCATACTTTATAAAAGTACATGTTTATTATTTATTTCTCGATTGTTGAAATACTTTTATATCACTCGCCCAACCATATTGTACAAACTTTCTGGTCTAATTAAATTTTGCAATATCAATATTTATTGATAATTTACATGGAGTCCATCTGTCAATCTGTATATGGCGGAACTCTGAGTGCTATATGGAACACACAAAACAATGAAAGTGCAATGTTCAACAACCATCTCACAGTTCTGGTTGTGAATTTGTATATGGCAGAATTGTGGGTGCTATTTGTAGAGCACAGAACAATAGAGGCCCAATTTTTAGCCCGCCGGCCTGAGAGGCCCCGATCCAAAAAGTGACTAAATATGGAATTAATACAGAATCGCTACTGGACAATAAAAGTGAAATGTTGAGCCAACTAGCCCGCAAGTCCGCCTGTTCATTTGTGTATCACGGAAGTCTGGGTGCTACTTGTAGGACATAGAACAATAGAGGTTCAATTTTCATTCGTCTAGGCCAAGAATATGCTATCCAAAAGGTGCCCAAGTATGGAATGAGGGATTCGCATATGCTCTATAAAATTTCATGTCCATACTTTATAAAAGTACATGTTTACTATGTATTGCTCATTTGTCGAAAAACTTTATATCATTTTCCCAACCAACTTGTACAAACTGTCGTCTAATTAAATTGTGCAATATCAATATGTAATATTAATAATTTATTGTTCAAAATAATGTTTTTAGATATGTTAGATAGTTGATAAGGATTGACATCTGAAAAAAATGGAAAACTTGAACCTCATAGCCCTGCAGTCCATCTATCAATCTATATATCACGGAACTCTAAGTGTTATTTGGAGAACATAGAACTATGAAATTGCAACATTGAGCCAGGCAGCTTGTAGGTCCGCTTGTCAATTTGTATATTGCCGAATTGTGGGTACGATAGAGGCCCAATTTTCAACTCGCCAGCCTGAGAGCCCCTGATCCAAAAAATTGTCTAAATATGGAATGGTGGATCTGTACATGATCTATAAAAATGTCATGTGCATAGTTTATAAGAGTACATAGTTAGTATGTATTACTTGTTTTTCGAAAAACTTGTAGGTGTGGAAGCTGGTGGATTCATGAGTTCAGATTTCACTTACTTTTATATCACTAGGTTGACCGACCACTTCACTGTTTGATATTGTAATAAACGAATATAAACTGGCCCAAGTCCAATTGTGCTATGACATTAATACAAGTCCCTTAAAATTCAAATAGCTGGAAAGTATGTTGGTCAATTTGTATATCGCAAAAATGCAGGTGCTATTTGTAGGACACGAAACAACAGAGGGCCAATTTTGAACCCACTAGCTCGAGAACCCACCATCCAAATACTGGCTAAGTATCAAATGAGGGATCCATACATGCTCTATAATATTTCATGTCCATAGTTTTGAGAAGCACATCTTTACTATGTACTACGCGTTTCCTCTGAATCCTGTTTAGAAGACAGGGAACAATAGAACTGCAATGTTGAGTGACCCAGTCCGCAGCTTCGACAGTGAATTTGTATATCGCGGGATTATGGGTGCTATTTGTAGGATATGTATTAATAGAGGCCCAATTTTGAGCCCGAAAGACTGAGAACCCGCAATGGAAAAAGTGGAAAAGTATGAAATGCAGGATTCATACAAACTCTAAAAGAACCTCGTGTCCATACCTTGTAAGAGTTCATACTTAGGGATTCGCGAATTGAATTTCAATTGTGTTATGACATCAACAAGAGGCCCTTAAAATTGAGATAGTGTGCAAATGGGCTTGTCAATTTGGATATCGCGGAACTGTGGGTGCTATTTGTAGAACAGGGAACAATGAAGTCCCACTTCTGTGATTTACAATTTTGCATTTTTCAATAACACTCTGCAATATTTTAATGTTAAAAAAAAAAAAAGAGTTTCCAGGGATTAATTATATGTATATCTAAATATAATTTTTAAATATGATGTTTTTATTTTTATCATATACTTTCTCTTTCTGTTTATCTGTCACTGAGATGCAATATGACCATTGGCCCTTCACGTCTCTTGGGTATATCTTCTGCTATTTTTTTTTTGTAACCCGCCCATCCTCTTTCCATACTTATGTATTTGTTGGAATTGGTTTTTCCATCACCGTTTCCTTCGTACTTGTTTCCAGATGTGCAATAATTAATTTTTAATGGTAGTAGCCATCTTGCAGGAACCGTTAACATTGTCATTAATGTTCAGAAATCCAGATGATATTTTTCATTACTACGAATTAAACTAACATATGTGCACAAGTATGTTATGATTTCCAAGTATTCATTTCAAAGACGTTGCAATATTTTTTTTAATCTCTCTTTGTCGTCACCGCCACCTTTACACTTTTTCCTAATTGTGCAATTAGTGATCTGTGATGGTGACATCTCATTCCGCATGAACCCTCGACGTTTTCATTGATCAATGAAAGGCTCGAGGAGATATTCCATTCATACGCATTAAACCATAATTTGTTGAGGGGTATATTATACCTCCTCGATTTTGATTTCAAATATTGTCTCTAGCACATGAAAATTCTTAATAACTTGTCACAACATTTCTATCTAGACATAGTAAACAAATTAGGCCATAATGTTTAGAGGTTCCACTATTCCAGCACATATTCTTACTATTCATCTCCCTCCACCCAGGAGAAAAAAAGGAGATGGTCCCTTGGTACACTGAGAGATATATTTCAAGCCAAAAAATTCCAAGGCAACACTGCCTGCTCACAGAATCTGGCTACTTACATTCATGGCTGTCGAATAAGTTGATGTCATGAATTCTAAACCGGAAGAAGATGATCCAATGGGAGATGATATGACAATGCATGATGCCAATACATAGAATCTTCCCACTCATGATCCCAAATTGAAATCAACCATGATGGATGGAACTTCCTAACTCAATGATGGTGATTTTGACAACACCAAAAGAAGTTTTAGAAAAGAAACCAACATTAAATGCAATATCCACTTTGCAGCGCGAAAGTAGGAATTCCAGAGTTCGAAATTAGTTTGTTCTGTGCGGAAGACTTTCACTGTGAATAAATGATATGTTGATGCTCCCAGAAATATATTTCAAGGCAAAAAACTATTGATTGACATCTTCGGGAATCAATTCCAAAACTCTCACTACTGTAAGGCATTTTTCTACTAGTCATATCCTTCCACCCAAAATGGACTAATTTGGCCCTCTAGAATTGCACGTGCAACCTATGCTCCTGATTTTTTTTGGAATTTGTAGAGGCGGTATTAGCTGAGGGATATTCCATTTTCCTTGCAACGTTTTTCGTCTTCTTCCTCACCAGAAGCTTCTGAAAACTATCAATTTTAGCACAGGATGATTTTTCGAGGAGAAAACTGCAAATATCTTGCATATTATGGATCTCGTGCGTGTGTTTGTCTCAGATACGTTCAATGTTTTGACCCAAATAATTGGGTCCAATTTCTAAGGATAGATGTACAATACCGAGTGTTTTTCTTTTTTTTTTAAATGGATCTGGTATTAAGAAATATTTTCCTTCGACTCTTCATTGCTGCTTCTTTTCTGGATTTAACACAGGTTCTCATTGGTATGGTTCAGTGCTCTTGTACTTCTTTGATAATGTGTTTTCTTGGGTTATTTTTTTCTAAAATGGAGCATCTAACAATTATATGACAATGCACTATGTCAATCCACCAGCCTTTTATGCAAACAAAAAATGGATTGCATAGTTTGAAACCAACGTTCAATTAGATTTGCAATGCAGATAGAACATAACAATACCAATGCACAATGTTGCAGCGAAATCATTATTCTTGTTTCTAGACATGCAATTATTTAGTTTTAATGCTAACAAACCATAATGCAAGAAGTTTAATAGTTGAGTTAATATGTTGCACTCATGGAAGAATGTATCAAGAACACAGTTACACCCACACATTCCAATAAATTCTAATCTTTAACAAAGCATTTTCTAGCAATTAGTAGAAAATTAATTTTAGTAGTTGACTTAATATGTTACAGTCATGGAAGAATGTGTGAAGAAAATATTTACATGCACACATTGGAATAAAATCTAATATTCAACAATGCATTTGTTGACAATTAGTACAAAATGATAGTTTTTCAACAATGGGGTTCCCTTGAATCCAACTCGCGCTTACGAAAACTGCCTCCCAGTTTTTTATTTTCCCACTCTTTTATTCCCTCTAGTTTCTCTTCCTGGTTACTTAATAATTTTTTCCTGAAAATACCTTGTTGTGAAGATTGGAGGATTGATGTGTTTCCAACAATCGCGTCCCCTTTATTTAAGTTGACCCTATATTGTTCTATGTTCTACAACTAGCACTTGGAGTTCCGCGATATACAAATTGACAGGTGGAATTTCCCGTTGGGTGGGTCAACATTTCACTTCTACTTTCCGTCACCTCCAAACAACATTCAGAGCTCCATGATATACAAATTGAAAGACAGTCTCCAAGGCTGGAAGGATCATGATTTCCTTTCTTTACCGATGTAAAAGTGATAAAACGGGCCATACCACATTTGCAACACATAAGCTATAATAAAGGGAAAAGTGTTTCCTCTATAATTATGTGTCTTGCAAACACCACCCATAGTTCTGCACTATTCAAATTGAAAGCCAGACTTTCCCTCTTCTGTGTTATAAATTTTGCACTGAAAAACGTTCAAGAAATACAATTTAACCGTTGGGTCTTTGCATATTTTGTGGAACTATTGTCACCCCATTTTGAAGCCCATCTCTCTTCTTTCCATACTTTGTCATTTCTTCAAATTTCTTTGTTCGATCATCGATTTGGCAGTTTGAAGAAACATTTAGTTCGTAGTCATTGTTTCCTATGCCCGCGCCCCTTTGCAATTAATAGTTTCCAATTATATATAAGATCTTATTGCTATTCATTCAATTAGCAATTTCCCTATTCCATACTTAGCCACTTTGCTGGAATTCCGCAAATATACAAACCGACCACTGGACTGCCCCATCATGAACTTTTTCGTTTTACACATTTTTCACTCAAAAATTCCAATACAGGAAATTTGACTGTGCAAAACTTGGTTGTCCTAACTATCCTCGTAATCCTTTTTTGAATTCCATCCAACAACTTTTCAGAGCTTTCCATTCTTTCCTTGCTCTTCGCCCTCTCCGTCACCTTCGCACTTGTCTATAATAACTAAATATGGAATTGCTGGCATTTAATTCTAACAGGTCACCGTGTAGAAACTATATAAATTGTCATTGATGGGCGAAAGGCTCGAGGTGATCTTGTATTGATGTGCATTAAACCAAAATTTGCGGGGGGATTATACTATCCCTTACGAGTGTGGATTTAAAAATCATGAAATCACATTTGCACGTCATGGCCTTCTCACATTCACAGAACCTCCAATCCTTAATTTCTCTTCGTCGTACCCGTCACCTTCACATTTCTAAATATGCAATAAATAATCTTTACTGCTAATAGTTCATCATGCACCACCCATACATATTGTCATTACTCAGCGAAAGGTTCAAGGAGCTTTCCCGTTCATAAGCATTTAACCAAGATTTAACAAAGAGTTACATTATCTGCTCTAATTGTTCATTTAAACCATCATCTGCAGCAAACCAACGTTCTCATAATGCTATTGCATCAGCTCGACATTAGTTTTGTGGAGATACACTCAACATATTTGGGCGAGAGGACCAAAACTTCCAATGGTCTAGGGAATATTCTTATTACTCAACCTCTACTACAAAGAACCAAGTAATTTGGACCTCAAGGATTGCTTGTGCAGGCTATGTCCCTGAGGTTTTTGACTATAAGGACCTGGTCTCTTGGTGTGCTGATAAATTTATTTCAGAGAAAATAATTATTCGACTACGGGACCGCCCTTTTGTTTCTTTGTCACCTCAGGTCTTCCGCCAGATGCTAAAATTGTCGGAGCCAACATTGACGTTCAAAGGAGAAGATTGCAAATAGTTCTTAGCAAAGCATAATAACGGATTGGACCTCTCGCCCCATTTTTTGGAAAACCCGCTTCTAGTTCTTGAAGATATTACAAGCATTTAGGTTAGTTTCTTTATAAATCCATTTCACGAAATTTCTTGGTTGTTTACAAGAATAACCGGACAAGAGTCCACAACAGCTATTTCCTACATGGCTCTTTATATTTTGTATTTCACAGTCAATGAACAAGCAAGTTTTTATTGGGGAAGGTTAATTTCCCATGAAATCTATTCCCAATTGTCAAGCTACAAAAGGGAAAATAAATTTTATATGTCATCCTATTTAGTTTTTTCAATAGTGCATTCCTGTCGGTTTCTGCAACTGTCTTAGTCAAAGAATGTCAACTGCGAATTACACCCAGTAACGTTCTAGTACTAGGCCTTTTGGAAGCACAAGGCTTCCCACTATTCTTATGAGGTTTTTAATGCTTTCCTGTCTATTATCAAATTTTTTTTGTTAGGAGAAGATACTCCCTACATATCTGAACATGCAACCTTTTTTTTGGACTAGGAGACACTCGAACTTTTAGATAGTTACACTGTGATAAAAAATTTTGGCTCCATGGAACATCCTTCTCTCCTTCCATGTCACATTACAGACATAATGTTTTTTGCAGAAGTAGCACGCCAATATAGCTACTGGTTCAATCTGTTCCAAAAGAAGAAAAAAAAATAGTTCATTCCTCTACCTTGGAAATTAGGGGAGTTCATGTTGAAAAACGTCAACAAAATAGACGATTTCGCAGCACATTCTAGCATCTCCAACGTGAGATATGTTGAAATCATAAGAGGGTTTGACCACTATAATATTTTTCGAAAACATTTACAAACACTTGGCCTCAGTGATTGTTTTTTAAATAAACACCTTCCCAAAAATAGAAACAGTGGCGAGAATGGTCCTACCTCTGATGCCAACGAAGTGGAAATAGTGAAAAGATGCACTAAATTATACACACAATAGGGGAAAGGCCCCAGTGAGAAGAGTGTTCAATCAAAAAATACCACTCTAAAAAGTATGACATCCCGGAGCATGGCTCCAACAACCCACCACAACAACAAACAAACTCAAAGTTCTTCAAACTTTGGAGAAGATAATGACACTCCTCATTCTAAAATTGATAGTTCTCACAATCTTCCACTAGAGAAGAAGAGAAAAAAAAAATTGGGATAGGTAGGAGAGCCGAAAATTCAGAGTGAGAACATGGAACTTGACACTAATCTGGATAGCATGATCTGGTTCCTTGATCATCCCAAAGACACCATCCACCATAGCCATCCAATGGACATATTCCTCACTGAAAATTTTGATGAACATGAATGCTTTGTGTTCCAGAGCATTGTTTTTTATAGCCAGTCCAAAAAAATGATAATTGAGAAAAAAATTGTTAAAAATAAGAAAGACATCTCATTCAGAGGTTCATGTTACCGACATGCGGTCGTCCTAAATCTGTCAAATTCACACCGCTAGCGGAGAAGCACTTCATTATTCCATTGGAATCATGGAGACTGAGAATGCAAGACTGAAGAACAGGGTCAAGGAATTGGAATACGGTTTCATTTCTATGTCATTTCTTGTCAATCCTTTGGCAATAGCCATCCATGGCACCCCTACACCCAATGTAAAATCATCCTCCACCCTCCTCGCGTCTTGTAAAGGATATGTGGAGCATAATATCAAACAAATAATGGAATTGGTTACCGAGGTGTGGAAAAGATCACAAACCATCAATTCCCTTGGAACTAGGGCACATAGTTTGCTCGAGATTTTGCAAGCCGAGTTAAAAGATGAAGAAAAAATCTGTTTAAAAAAGGTCGTTTGTTTTGGCAAGATTGTCAACAATAGGAAAAAAACAAAAAGAAGAGAAGAAGATATTCCATCCAAAAACCGGATCGGTCAATTGAATGCATGTTGGAAAGAAAAAGTGAAGAACCTGCATCTCATTGTTGAGTCATGTGAACAATTCATATCGAAGAAAGATAAATTATTCATTAGGCTATCAAATATAGACTTAGCCGTGAAAACCAAGGACTTCCAAGACCATGACATAATGGAAAACTCATTTCCCTTAACCAGGAAAGAGTTCGATAAATAGGTTGCTATGTTTAAGGCCTTGTCTCTAGAAAAGTTTTACAGCATCCCTCAATTTGATCAAACTCATGTCCATGGCTTTCTAGTCAAATATGTAGTACAGAATGAGGAAATTCATCAAGCTCTCTGTAATATTTCTATCGACTTCTAGGAATTAGAAGTCGATCTTTTCAACATAAAAGTTTGGAATGAGATCAATGCTACCCCAATGAGAAGCTACATTGAAGAATGGCTCGAAAGGCAATTGAAACAGGCCACCGACAAAAGGCAACAACTAGTTGCCAACATTCCAGCATTCCAGTAGTCGTCGAGGACATCCTTGAAAACGCAGTCGTCGATGAAATCAATGAAACGACAACCACAACCACAACCAAATAGCCAAAGGGCTTAGATGTACCCTCACTGTAAGTTTACTGATTGCATCCTACTTTGTTTATCAACCCACTTACTCTAGTTTCTTAAATAGAGATGTATAGGCAAACACTTATACCTTTCCATTTCTTATTTTTTTTGTAGGTATTGCACTCTATCTTCTTTCCACAATACTGTTTCTTGTATATATTTCTGTAACAGTCCATGGGAGCCCCAATCCCAGTCCACATGACAAACGTATTGAAATTCAAGTTTATATGTAATAGACTTTCATTTCTTTGTATATTTCAAAATTTCCACTAGTATGTAATAAACTTTTATTTTTGGACATATTTCAAATAAAAATGCATTTAAATTATTATATGTTACAAAATTTATTCTTATCTTACACTAGCATGTATCACAAATATATTTAATTTTTAATATGTTACATATTTTTATTTTAATCTTTCACCACTCTGTATCACAATTACATTTAATTTTTTATATGTTACAAACTCTTGTTTTTTAATATATTTCAAAATAAATGGTGCTCTACAATGCAAGCGTCATTTACTTATACCCCATGTTCACAAATGCATTTAGATTTTTATATTTCTTCTCCGTTTAATTTTATCTCTTCATATATTTTTATCTTTTAGCAATTCATATGGAAAATGCATTTAAATTTCCAAATTTATTCTTCCACTATCAACAACTTTGTAGTTTGTTATATACTTTCAAAAAATATATGTTTGCTATACACTTTCAAAATATATATGGCGCTTTCCCTGCCAAGTTTCATTTACTTATGCCCCATGTTCCTTCACATACATGTTGCACACAACATTTCCGTGATATACATTTTGTACCAAACACTTCGTTTCATTTACATTTTGACCCCATTTTCCACATTTTTCTTTCTAACCTCGTTGGCTGGGATTGCACCACCACACAGGCTTGTTTAACCAATTTTATTTATTTCCAAATAATTATATTAGTAATAATAAATAATAAAGTGATTTTTTTATCCTAATGACTAATATTTTATATCAAAAAAGAGGTTGAGACAGAATATCATAGCTTTGAGTTATAAAAGTAGAACTTGATGGCACACAAAATCATGTTGTTTATCCAAAATGTACCTAACCATATATTTCCTACTCTATCTTCTCAAAATGTGTCACCTATATTACCTTATAAATTAGTCGAGTAGATAAATAATATGACAAAAAATTAAAAAAACATGCAAAGATAATTAAAAACCTACTCTAAACAAGATCTCTTCAAGAAGATCTTCTTGTGGATCCACTCCATCTGCCCCCACTTGCTCTTCAGTATCATGTTTGATGAGAGTGATCCGGAATATATTTTCATAATCAAATGAATACAAATTATTAACATAATATGCTTAACATAGAATAACAAATATACAGTAAAACTGGTTTCTATTCAATAAGGAAATAAGATGAAACTGTTAAATGCAGTGGAAACAAGCTTGCTAGAATGGTGGCGGCTTATCTATGAGAAGAGATGTGACGGTTGTGCTCATTCACAAGAACATGATTACTATGAGGCTATGAATAACTTTTTACAATAAACATTAATGACAAAAATCCTAGACATTCAAGAAACCTAACGCTAGGAGATGAAGCGCCAAAAGTCATGTGGGCTTTGTTTGGGTAAGTTAGTACATCAACTTCTCGAGGTCCTAACTTTTGCATACTATCTTCGTTTTAGGCACATGATAGCCCATTGGAAAGGTGTACCCGAGGACCCATTTTAAAGGTCTAATCTAACTATGGAAAGCCCTAAAAAACATTGTTTAGCGCCTCAAAATGACCTCGCAAGTCAGGGACTCAAAATCTAGGGAAAAAGCTGCCAAACTGGAAAACTACCAAAATGAGCCAATAGAAATAGGTGGTAGGTGGGAGGCCACCAACATCCATTTGGATCTATCCTCCCCTCTTAGGAATAAATGGTCTCCATTGCATTGAACTCCCCCATCAAATGAGGACATTTTTTCTGAATTTGGCCCTAAGTGAGCCACATGCCTTGTTCTAGGAGTTGCTCTGCTTTGACAACTTGATAAAGATGGATCCTTTGCTGGCGAGTTCCCTTGATATGTTTTTCCACAATATGGTCATTGGATGCATGTTGTATGTAGTCATGTTTGAGCTCTGTTTGTGTCAGTTGTTCTATTATCTTTGAGGTGTCCAATAACAGTGCAAAATACAGTCGAAGGATATCCACGTTGAACACTGGGTGCAAGACAAGGAAAGGAGGAATGTTGATCTTGAAAGAATTATCAACCACAACCTTGTTCATGGTGTATGACCCATAAAGGAGTGGGTGAAGCTTCTGATGGGGTCCTGTAAGGTTCTCTTTTTGCAAGTGCAACCAAACTTTGTTGCCCACTTGAAACTTATGTGGCAGCCGATGTTGATCATGGTGCTGCTTGTACTTGTCATTGGACTTCTGAAGGATATCCTTAACCTATTGGCGGCGTATGTGTTGTATATGCTCAATGAACCAGGTGGCTTTGTCAACTTTAGTTGGAGTAGGAGATGAATTGGCTGAGGTGACCACAAGGGGTAGTGCAACATCTATAGCACCCAATGGTTGGAATCCCAACCCCACCTAAAAGGGGTTGTGGCTGGTTGAGCTATGCAGGACTTGGTTGTAGCTATGTTTAACATAGGGGATAATCTCATCCCATGTGCGAGGGTGCTTGGAATTATACATGCACAGGATATGCACAATCACTCAATTTACGACCTCGGTTTGGCCATCTTTCTATGGATGGAAGGTCATGAATTTAGTGACCTTGGTGTCCAGTAGTGACCAGAGGCCTGACTAGAACGTACTAAGAAATAAACTATCCCGATTTGAGACAATGGTTTGTGGGATTCCAAAAGGGAACCCAGACTCATTCAAAAAAGAGCTTGGAAGTGGCCTCTACTATGATGCTCTTCTTGCAGGTGGCCATAATCGCCATCTTAGAAAAGTGATCCACAACCAAAAAAACAAAGTCATTGCCCCACTTGGTTGACAAGAGGCCCAACATGTAGTCTATTGAGATGGATTCCCACGGCATGTTAGTAGTAGGCAGAGGGGTGTAAATGCCTTGTTTCTTAGTGGCAGGTTTGGCAATCACACATGTAGTGTAGGACCTAATATACTTGTTGACCTCCTATCGAAGTTTTGACCAATATAAATGGTTTTGCATCATTACCACTATATTTTTGATGACGAAGTGTCCTACCACCCAACTGTAGTGGGCTTCCTAGATCATCTTCACTTTCTCTCTTAATGGAACACAAATATGGCCCAAATGACACAACAACCTGTCCTGAGGATTCTATCTCATAGAATTGGGGCCATCTAGAGGTCTCATGGCCGCAAGAGTCTAGCACCATGGTGAGTGCCGCAACTAGCAGTCTACTGAGGCAATCAACGACGTGGTTGGTGCTTCCCATTTTATACTTGATGTTGAGGTGTTTATTGTTGAAAGTATGTGGACCACTTCTGATGGCATTCATTCTAAAATTTTCCTTTTGTATGCATGAACTACAGTGGCTTATGATCAGTGTGGATGAATGTCTCCTTCCCAAGAATGTAATGTATCCACTGGCGGTAGGCTTGCACAATGGACTACATTTATTTGTCGTAAGTAGGGCACTTACGAAAAACATATGATAGTGCCTCACTATCATAGGCCATGGGGTGGTCGTGCTGAGTGATAACGATGCCCACAACATAGTATGAATCATATGTCTTGATCTCAAAGGGCTGGTGCAGGTTTTGTAGTGAAGGTATTGGGGTTGAGCACAAGCATTGCTTCAAATCATCAAAAACTTGTTGTTGGGACTGGCCCCACACAAATTTCACCTCACCACCACCCTTGGTTACTTGGATGAGGGCCCATACAATATGGGAGAATCCCAAGATGAACCTACAGTAGAAATTGGCAAGGCCCAAGAATCTTCAAAGCTCAATGAGTGTGGTTGGGGTTGGCCAGTCATGCATGACTTGGATTTTGGTTGGATTCACATGTACGCCATGTTGATCAACGATGTGGCCTAGGTAATGAACCCTGTCCATGCCAAAGGAGAATTTTTCCAAGTTGGCATACAGACGGTGCGGATGTAGGGTGTGCAGAACCTGCTAAATATGTTGCAAGCATTCAACCCAAGTCTTGTTGTAAATGACGATGTCATCCATATACACCACTACAAAATTATTGGTGAATGGTTGCAGGATATCGTCCATCATCCTCATGAAATTGGTTGGAGAACTTGTCAAACCAAAGGGCATGACCAACCATTCAAAAATACCTTCCTTTGACTTGAAGGTGGTCTTTCATACATCCATTTGTTCGATCAGGACCTGGTGGTAGCCAGACTTAAGATCAATCTTACTAAAGTATTTGGCCCCCGTGAGTTAATCAAGGAGGTCCTTGATTCAGGGAATCAAGTATCGTTTTCTGACTGTGATTTTATTCAAGGCATGATAATCAATTCAGAGTCACCAAGTTCCATCTTTCTTTTGTACCAACACGATTGGGCTCCCGCAAGCTGATGAGCTAGGAAAAATGTGCTCCTTGTGGAGCAGTTCTTGGATCTGTCTCTTGATCTCCTCATTCTATAACAAAAAGCGATAGTAGATTGGCCCATTGGGCAGTGATGCTTTGGGGGTCAGATCGATGGGGTGCTTGACCTGACAGTGTAGAGGTACCCTAGTAGGTGAGGAGAAGATATATGAGTATTCTTCCATGACCTTATCCAGTTTATTTTTCTGTGTTGAGAGGTCATCCGTGAAGACCCTAGATGTGGTTGCGATATTTTGCTCATTCTCAGAGAGAATCATGAAGAAGACAAACTTCCCTGTTTGATAGATGACCTTTCTGCATTGCTTGGTAGATATCAAGGAAATAACACTCAGTGGGACTGCCTCGGGTATCCTGTATAATTTCTTTTTCAAAGTAATAATAACACTACGAGGCCTAGACTCATATACAACATGACGTTTCCATAAATATGGTTGTTCCAAAATAAAATTACAAAATTCGAGAGGGGAAACATAACACAATACCTTGTCTTTGAAGGGCTTGATGTTGTATGACATGCGACATTGTTGGCTGACATGAATTTCGCTTGCTTGGTGGAGCCATCCGATGGTGCAGGGTTGCGGGTGTGCCATTTTCGGTAGGGCAAGTCGCTTGAAAACCTCTGTTGACATGATTTTCTTATGGATATCACTATCAACGATGAAGTGCAGTGGGGTAAACTTCACCCACATCTGTGAATGAAAAAGGTGCTTGCCTTCCTCTGTCTTGTCTGGTTCACTGGGATGGAGCTTGGTGGTAGCAACAATACCACTGGGCTCTACATCAATGATCTATCTCCCCCTTTCTGGTTTTGAATTAGAGTCGGAACCCACATCTGATTCAGAGGCTTTAACCTCATCCACCATCGAATGCTTCGAGCGACAATCAACATTGTTATGCCAGGGGTTCTTATGGAAGTCGCACTACTTCCTAATATGTTTCTTTGTCTTTCTAATGTCCTTCTTTACTTGCGGCCTGGACGGGTTTTCCTAAGGCTGTCTGTCTTTTCTCTGCCCTTTTTTTTGTGGGTTAGGGCAACCTTTCCTGGCTTTTTCTGTGAGGGGTTCTCGGGCTCAAATTGCAACGTTTTTAGTTTGAGCTTCTACTTGATTTTGACGGCATATCGATAGGTTGTGCCCAAAGATAAGATGTATAGAAACTCCATTTCATCCTAGATGTATATATGCATACTACCATGATACTTGAGCACCATATTTCTCTCAAAATAAATGGTTCCTAGCTTGGTACGCAATGTATGAACGATATTTGTGAACTCGAGCACCGCTTGGTCTCTTTCCTACCACAACGTGGTCCATTTTGTGTACATGTTGTCATAATTTCCAACAAGGTAGTATTGTTCCTTAATAACATCCCTGAAGGATTCCCAGGTGACTATGACTATAAATAATGAGGTTTCCTCTATTTCTTTTTTCTCACAGAATGTTTCCCACCAATATTTGACATGGGGGATGACTTTGAGGAGTGCAAAAGTAGTCTTTTCTCTATTCGAGAAGTTATGGACAAAGAAATACCCTTCTAGTAGATTCAACCATTTTTCTACTGCATCTGCATTTATCTGACTTTCAAATATAGGAATATCGAAGTTGATTTGTACCTTGAAGGGGGCGACGCCTTCGTTTGAGGAAGATGCATCGTATGTTGGTAGTCGCCGAAGGATTTGCGCAAAACTATCCATCATCTCATTCCTCTGTTGCGTGAGGGCTTTCTCGAGAAACATTTTGAAGTGATCTCATGTTCCATGGTCATTCTTTTCTTTTTCCATGAGAGGTCGTTTGAGCATGCAAGAGATTTTTTCCTCAAGAGAAACAAGCTCGAGACCCAATTCTTTGTACCCTGACCTCATTGGGGACATGCATTAAGAACGACAATGAGCAAACCGCTCTGATACCACTAATCTAGAATATATTTGCAGAACAAAATGAATATAGATTATTATCAAAAGATGCTTAACATAAAATAATAGATATACATTAAAATTGGTTTCTATTCAATAATGAAATAAGTTGAAACTGTAAAATGCAGCGGAAACAAGCTTGCTAGAATGCTGGTGACTTATCTCTGAGAAGAGATGTGACGGTTGCGTTCATGTGCAAGAAGATGATTACAATGAGGCTTTGAAGGCCTTTTTACAATAAACAAGAATGTCAAAAACCCTAGACATCCAAAAAACTTAACCCTAGGAGATGAAGTGCCAAAAATCATGTGGGCCCTGTTTGGGTAAGTTAGTACACCAATTTCTCAGGGTCATAACTTTTGCATACGATCTCCATTTTAGGTGCAAAATATCCCATTGGAAAGGTCTATCCGATGACTACACAATAGCTCGTTGGAAATCTCATTGTAATTGTGGTGAGCCCTAAAAAAACATCGTTTAGGGCCTCAAAACGACCCTGCAAGTCAGGGACCCAAAAACTAGGGAAAAAAATGCCAAACTAGAAAACTGCGAGAATGAGCCAGTTGGAATAGGTGGGAGGCCACCGACATCCACACGGGTCAGAGAGTGTAGACCACTAATCTACCATGATCCAGTTATGGTACATGATGTTACAACATGTCTTAATTTTTTTCCAAGATCAATTGGCCAATCAAGGGTAAGGTTTGAGATCCACCATAATTTATAAAAAATAAGGAATTAATAACTTCAAAAAGAATGAAAAGATGAGTGATAATTCTTCTTACTATTTGCTTGAGAAAACTAATTTTAACACTATGATTTAAAATGTTTGGGTTTCCCATTTAAGTATGGCCACCGTGTACTTAGAAATATCCATTACACACTTATCGTACATATTGTTTTCCAAAATATTTTTATTAACTCTTTATCAAAATCAAAATTACATAACCCAAACCAACCCAACCATAGTTCAAACAAACCATTTGTTTAACTCCATAAACCATCCAAAGCCAATTGTGTGGGCCTCTATTCTAATAATCAAAAGAAATAGAAATAACCAATGTTGGATCACACTAACCACACCAAACCTTAACAAGGAACTAAAGCACTCCCAACCCACATTCTCACTAGGGTAGCTTCACTCTCTCACGAGGGAAGAGGACATTCTGGATATCAAGAACCAAATAAATCCACATCCCTATCACGTTAAAACCATCATATCTTCACTAATTTCATCCCAAGCATGATCAAAAAGGCATTAAGGTAGGGATGCTAAAAAGGGCCTAGAGGTTTAATTCACCACGCCATTATAATTTTTGTTTTTGTGAATGAATCATCATAATTACGATACAGGTCATACAGGTCATAGGAAAGGGAAGTTGACGATCCCCCATTTATATGTACCATCCGCCTCCGATCTTAGAAACATTAGTTGCTTGTTCAACGATAGAGCGACCCGCCCAACAGAAATAACAAATTACTTTAAGAAAATTAACACGAAAATTATAATAATAAATATGGATAATTTTTAAAAGTTAATTATAAAAAAATTAAAAGAAATAACATATTACTTTAAGAAAATTAAGACGAAAATTATAATAATAAGTATGGATAATTCTTAAAAGTTAATTATAAAAAAATTAAAAATAATAAAAAATAATGTTAACTTTAAAATATATAATAAATTTTAAAACATAAGGAAAATATTACATACTTTTTAGTTAGTAAGAAATTAAATATATTGATAAAAAAAATAAACAATGAAGTTTAATAACAAATTATTTACTATTGATAGGAAAAATAATGTTTAATAACAAAATTATAAATGAAACCGTATTTACTTGTTCATCGATAGGGCGACTCGACTCACCCCAACGCAAATAACAAAGTAGATTTTTATTTTTTTTTAACAGAAATGGTTATGATTGTATTGATAAAAGATCATCGGCCTTGCCTGAAAAAAGTACATAAAAAAGATCCCAAGTATAAATTCCGATTTATTTTACCGGATTTCAAGTTCACTTTCCTATGTTTACAGTTATTCAAATAAACTACATTCCATGATTCCTTACATGAATAAATTCGAACAAATTGACGGCCTAATAGTTGACTAAGGAAACTATTGGTTATTTTTTCTTTCCGGATCGACTTCTGGTCATCATTGGTTGTATTTCTGGTGGTGTCTTTTTCCTCTTCTCAACTGTTGTCCATCCTTCTTTGGCAGGTAGTGATGTTGTTGTTGATTCAATTATCCCCTTATTTTCCTGGTCCCGGGAACTTGCTTTCTTTGGGGATATCAATGCTGCTTCATCTTTTTCGTCTTTATTGGCCTCGTCTGCCCAACTTGAAGGAGGTGGGGGGCTGAAGAGTACCGTGCTTTCTATTCTTGTATCAGGAGTGTCTGAAGCCTTAATACTTTCTATTCCCGGATCAAGAGAAGTTGAAGCTTTACTCTTCGATTGAGAGACATTCTTGGAATGATTCAGAGGTGTCTCCTGAGTAGACGTGCCTTTGGAATCAAGGCTCAGAGGGTCTGATTCTAGAGAAGATTTTCAGATGTTTGTAATAATTAGTTGATGATCTTCATTGGAGCCTTCCCACCATGTTGATTTGCGTTGTTTCTTTCCCGATTTCCTGTTCCCCTTTGTGCATTGAGCTGCTATGTGCCATGTTTCGAAACAAGCCCTGCAACACAATGAGATTCTTTCATAGTCTAGCTTTTGGGTCCAGGTGTAGTTTTTGCAACCCAAAATAATTTCTGCTGGAAACCCTTTGCTAAAATCCATTTCCACACAGATTCTGGCATATGAAGTGGTGCTATGAATTCTAGTTTCTTTGCTTGCAAAATAAAACTTTCCTAATGCTGATCCAATATCTCGAAGAGAAGTTTCGCCCCAAAAATGCAAGGGAAGATTCGGAAGTCTGACCCAAACTAGAGCAGAAGAAAGAACAACAGTCAGAGGATTGAAGCAAGGAGTCCAAACCATCATGCACAAACCTGAGTTTCCCCAAAACCAAGGGCAAGAGGCTAGGATCAAATCTCGATCTGCTGCCAGATCAAACTCTGCAATGAAGAAACCCTTCGAGCAGGGGTGAATGAACAAATCTTCCTTGATGAGAGGATTTCAGTGGACTGAGATCCAACCATTGAGATCCACAAGCCGTGGCCAAAGTTCATTGAACCGACAGATTAAAGCATTTTCCCGGAAGTAATCTTCCTCGTCTTCAACTTCTTGGCCCATGAGAAGAGAGATCGTTGGAGCTTCTTTAACCAAGCACGAGGCAGATGGGAAGGAGCGAACTGAGGTTTGTGATTTAAAAACATCACTGTAGGTTGTTGGAACACTACCCGAAGGGTCGGGGCCGAGAGGAGCCGCGCATGACTGAGCAGCTGCAAAACCGTGTTGGGCGGAGCCGTTGCGTCCTGGTCCGCTGTGAGAAGGAGCCACCATTGAAGAGAGGCCTGCGGTCTTTGAAGAAAGAGCAGCTGCGGCCAAGAGGCCAAATAACAAAGTCGAATTTAACCTTACAAAACAATATTAATTTAAAAAAATTAAGATGAAAATTAACTTAATAATAAATATAAATAATTCTTAAAAATAAGTTATATAGAAAAAAAATTTAAATAATATATTTTTTAAATATAAAACCAATTGTAAAACATATGAAAAATATGACACACCCTTTTAGCTAGTAGAGAACTAACTATATTGATAAAAATAAATAAACAATGAAAATTAATAAAAAGTTTAGAAAATTCAATCAAAAAATAAAAAATAAATTAAAAACAACATAATTATTAAAAAATAAATAATAACGCATATGGATTGCTATAGGTTTTATAGATTGTGAAAAGCTATAATATGTCGAATTGTGCGCAAATGGAGCTCCTACGCTTTGCGACAGCGGCTAGGGTTTTTCCCTACCGCCCGCTGAAGATTTGCCGCCCTCGCGTTTTTCCAGACCTTCATATGCTATCAAATGGCGCCGGAGGGGTATTTGATTCCCTCTGCTCGCATTCCGAGCAACGGGTTTGCTTCGCTACACCCCTGGTGCGCAGCCCGCAAGCGGCCACAAAAATGGTGTCTTCTGTCCTTTAAGCGGCCATTCTTCCAAGGATGCGGTTATGAAAGAGATTTCTGCTCGCCCTCCTTCCCTATCTTCTTTTCTTGTGCAGGAAGCCCTTACTTTAACGATTCCAATAGGGTTGGCTGCAGGTGAATGCAGATTTCTTCAGCTGTCAAAGATTCGTTTCTCGTTTTAATGCGTTTTGGTCTCGGTTAGTCCAGCTTGTGCCATGGATCTCCAATTCATGGTTACTTATGATTAAACAAAAAGCCTTCATTTACTCCTTTGTGAAGGGTTTCTTCATTATTGAGTTCGATATTGCTTGATACACATATTTAATTCTAATTCTTAATTCAGGTCCCTAGTTTTCGTGAAACATAGGAATGTGCATGAATCCTTTCTATCTCTCCTTCAATCCTTTGAAGGATATTATATCTTCTGCTCAGGTTTGGGTTCTGTTTATGTTTGGGTTTGGGTGAGACTCCCAAATTTGTCCATTTACTCTCTTTTCAAATCATTGGTTATATGTTCAGATTTCTGTAAGTTTCATTTTGGTGCCGTGAAAGAGAGCGGTTTAGCATTTCATCATATACCAGAATATGCTTTAAAATGGATTTCAATTAAGGGTTTTCAACCAAAAAGAAAAAAATTGACCAGCAAAAACTGTTCCTCCATTTGAAAGTTGGAATATGAGAGAGTTTCTTTAACATATAATCTCCTTTAAAATAAGATACAAAACAGCACAGTGCCCTAAAAAACCTAGGAAGAATATGAAAAGCACCACAATGCCCTAAAGGACCTAGAAAGAATATGAAACTTGGTAGGTCTGTTCTATGGAAAATCATTATTTAGTTTTCCACTCTGCAAATCCTTTAATCCAACTGAATGCGGTAACTCAAAAAACACAACAAGAAATGGTGGCTCTCTTGATTGGGGAAGGGAAACTCAGAATCAGAATCAGTGTGAGGAAGCGGAATCACTAGAATAAATACAAGCACCAAATCAAGAGATTTTTCGACTCCTATGAACTATACAAATTCCAAGAAACGAAAAAATAATTGTGAACGAAGGTAGGAAGGAAGAACAAATCTCCATCAACATTCCAACCAGTGGTGACAAAAAGTGATACTAGTAATCCACTATAATTATACATTTTGTTTTGTTATTTAAACAATTTGTACAAATATACTGAATCAAAAAATTTGGTGTATCTCTCTGATAGAGAAAGCTAATAATTTTTAAGCTGTGATTGTTAAGACTCAGCTTGAGAACACGGAAATATGTTTTGTCTTTTTTGTTGAAGGCTAAAAAAATCAACCCGACATAATCCGATGCTGCGCTTTGATACAGTTTCTTAAATTCTATTTTGATGCAACACCAACTACTAAAAAGTAATACATATGATTTTAACCCTCAAAATCTAATCATATTGATGGAAAAAAACATAGCCACAATTTTTATTTATTATTTTTTATCTTATAAATATATATTTTTATTATGCATGTAAAGTGTATCCAAAATAATATGTATAGTTTTAATTTGCAAAAAGTTAATCACATTGATAGAATACATAAATAAGTTAATACAATCTATATTTATATTTTTAATTTCATATATTAAAAATAATAAATATAGATTAAAGAGGGGTGTTTTGTTCCATAAACAAGAGAATTTCATACACCAATTTAGTGTAGTTTAGCCGTGACCTTAAAAATAGATTATTATTATTATTATTATATTTTATATATTTAAGTAAATGGTAATAAGAATTAATTGAAAATTTATTTTTTTTTAATATTTTTATTTTTATTTTTGTATTTTCAAATTACAGTGAGATTATTGATATTTTACCAATTTAAATTGATAATTAATTTACATATCATAAATAAGATTTGAAAATGAATATAAAAATTATTTCTTTTTTATATTAAGTAAATTAGACCCAATTAATTATTATTATTATTATATTATTTAAATTAAACTTAATTAATCATCATTATTATTTGGTTTTGGAATTACTTATAAGTTTATGTTTATGTTGGAAAAACATTAAAATAAATAATAAAAATAATAATAATCTATTTTTAAGGTCACAACCAAGCCACACCAAATTGGTGTATGACACCCCCTTGTTTGTGGGACAAGGGACCCCCCTCCGCCCAGCCATTTGACTGGTAAAGTCTACGGAGGTATACATACCCTACCTCCCTCTGAATTTGAACTTGTGACCTCTCAAGAGGAAACACATGTTCTTAACCATTAGGTCCACTTAGGCTCCAAGATCATCATAGTTTTGTTGAGTAAAAATCTTTGGAAATCTAGATCTACTCTTAGCATATGCTTGATACTCTAAGAGGGTATATGCTTGATACTCTAAGAGAAACTACTTTTCATTTTCAACCTTCTTAGTGTCACAATGGTGATAGAGTCTTTTTGGAATTGACCAACACCTTATTTCACTAGGAAAATCACGAGAATATATTCTTATTTGGAATACTTATGATTTTCTAGATTATGATTGATCACCTCCCTACAATATTTTAATTTCCTTTTCCTCTCTAACTCTTTATCATACCACAATTCATCCTACCAAAATTCATCCTTAAATTTTTATGTAATATTATTTTTAATATTATCCTTATTTTACAATATAAAAATTTCCTTTATTTCCAAAATATTTGATAAAAATTGTACATTGATCTCTCATTCCTGATTGAATTTACTGTAGTTTTGACAAATTATTATACTAATTTGTGATGATCTCTTTTTCCAAACCAATAACAAAACAATGTAATAATTAAACAACATCATTGTTTTGGTCCCACTCTTCCTTCAACCCCATGATTTTTTGGTCTCACTCTTCTTCCCACCCCATCTAATCTGTAATGACTTAAGCTCTAGATATGAAATAGATGATATCATAATAGAATATTGGGATGTTGAAACAGATAAACAAGTGCCAAGTTCGGGGATGATTTTAGGGATGATTTTAGGGGCTAAATTTCGCTCATGGACTAATTTTCCATGGCTTTTCCAAAAATGAGATTCGCTATTTTAAAAATGATTCGCCCAAATTATATAGGATACAATTATTTTACCTTAAAAATCGCAAAAATTTTATAAAATTTGTATAAAATCCTTAGAAATTTGAATATTTTTACAAAAATATCGCCAAACATTTATAGTTGGCATATGAAGGATTAGTAATATTCGCCAAGATTTCTACATTTTATAATAAATTTCCATCCTTAAAATCATCCCCGACCAAGTTTTCAAAAATTTGGTGGCACTCTTCCTCCCACACCTCATCTAATCTCTAATGAGTTAATTTCTCCATATGAAATAGATGATATCATAATATAATGTTGGGATGTTAAGACAAATAAATACGTGTGAAGTTTTGAAAATCAATTTTAAGTGTGTAAATAAAAAAAATTACAATATGATTTAAAAATAAAGAGTAAAATACGATACTATGGTTTAAAAGTAAAGAGTATAATACAATACAATAATCAATATGATCATTTTTAAAAAATGATATTGTAAATTAAATTATAAAATAATAAAAAATATAAATATTATTTTAAAGTTGTTTTTTATTTTAAAATTAACAAAAAAGTGAAATGAATTAATTTAAGAATTCCTTATTATTAAAATTATTTTTTATGTTTAGAAAATATTACAATGAGTTTAATTATTCATGTAAGGAATATTTTGACTAGTAAAGTAAAGTCTACGGAGGTATACATACCTTACCCTCTTGGATTTGAACTTGTGACCTCTTAGGAGGAAACACATGTTCTTAATCATTAGGCCCACTCAGGCTGTAATTTATTAATTAAGGTGAGGGTGAAAAATTTATTATGAGTTAGAAAATAATTATAAATTAGTAGAACTTTGGCTATGGGTGGCTATGGGATAAGAAAATGTTCATATTCCAGACTCTTGTCACTCTTGTTATCTCTTATGGACGTGAAATTTGAGGATGTATTTATCAAGAATTCTAGAGGAAGATAGAGAAGATCTAAAATAATTTTATAACTTATAATATCAAAATTAAAGGAAATACACCCTATCATATCCTCCTCATAGAAGGGATCTTTCCCGCCATTGAGAAAACAACTATGATTACGTACTTAATGTACAATAAACATCTAAACGACATGGAAGACAAGTGTATCCAAAAATTTGCTTCAAAATCTAACCAAAATCACCAGCAGTTCAAGCAGAGATGGTATAATGATGCCAAGTCTTGGATAAATAATTGTGGAATAAAAGAAGAATCTATTCTAAAGAATACAAATGATATTAACATTATTGTACAAGATAAATTTAAGGATAATATATGGTATGATAAAGAATTAGAGGATAAAAGAAAATAAAAATATTATAAGGAAGGTGGTTAACCTTAATCTTAAAGATACAAAATATCTCTTTGTTTTGAATGGCGTAAATAAGAGAATTGATATTTCTAAAATAACAACTAATTTTCTAAAACTATTTATCACAATGCATACCTTCCTACCCTTCTAAGTCATCAAAACTTGAGTGATCTTGGAAGGCTTCTATTAATGCTTTTTAATAATCGAAATAATGTTTTAAAGAAATCCAAGTAATCTCTTTCTTTTCTTAAGGTCTTATAGACCAATTTCAATCTTAGTGGATGTTAACCATCATCATCATCATCAAATATAAACATAAATATAAATTTGAATTTTAATGAATCAATGTTAACTTCAAGTAATGTTGGTTGATATTGATATTCCTCTCTCTCTCTCTCTCTCTCTCTCTCCAAATAGTTCTACAAAGGATGAAGTGTTTTCTATAGAATAATTAAGTTTGGGGTTAAGTGGCTCTCAAAAGGAAAAACTAAGGACATTGAAGGCTACCAAGATGAAATATTGAAAATTGGAGGACCTATCATGATCCCTCACATACATAATCTCTTGATAAAGGATTTCCAAAACCTTGAAATCCAAGCCTCATTATACCTATTTGTAAATGTGGGGATAAAAACAATCCCTCTAATTATAGGACCATTATAATTATTCCCATAACCCCCCTAGCCTAGGGGTAACTACGGAGATGATTTCTTAAGGCCCACATGTGATAGACATGGAGTGTCAAAGAGCTATATGGACAACACAACCCACAAATCCCCTCTTATTCACCATGCTTCACCAATATCATCAAAAAGAAAGAAACACCAACCACACTAGCTTGGTACATAGAGGGCGATAGGTATTGCTTCATCAGGTAATTAGTGAATTCTCACAGTGAGTATCATTTTAATATTTGGGGCATTCTGATAATTTTCAGAGGGTCCTTTCTGATTATGAAACATTTTATTGGAAGTTATTATTTTTACAATTTTTTACCTTGGTGGTTAACCTGGGGTTTATAGTAACTTGGTGTAATGCCCATATACTTCTAAACATCATTAAGATTCATAAACATTTTAATTTGGTAAACTAAAATAATAACTTCTTAGCATAATAGTGATTCTCATAACAACAACTTCAACAACTTAGAATTCTCAACAAATACTGAAATCATGACAGAAAAAAATAAATACATAACTTAACAAAGTACTTGGTTCTGATGGTAATTTCTATTGCCTCTTTTCTTTTCTACTGCCTTCCTACTCCCTGCTACACAGATCAACCCTGCCACAAACAGGAAAATAACTGCCCAAAACTATTGTCCTCCCTGCCAACTAGGAAAAACTACCTAGCTCCAGGATATCTACGGATATCCTGGCCCTCTGTGCCCAAAACCTCTAGTAATTCAGTGCCTCCCCTGATCAAAAGTCACAGTCCAAAACGCTCTATTCCTTTCTCACAGCAAGCCAACAGTCCACAAAATATCACAAGCTCACAGGCAATACCACAGTGCACAAAAAATCATTGCTCACAGCAAAACGCAAAATCTCTGCTCACGACAAAACACAACCGTCCATAGCATCCATTCCGTCCCCTCTCATCGAATGGTGCGCACATCCCCCTCTTCCCGTCCCTTATTCCTCCCTGCCAACTCATGCACTTACTCCTTCAACCACCCTCCATCCTCCGTCCTTCGTCATGAGTTAATGTTTTATCTTCTCGGGATCCATGGCTATCCCTCTCTACATACGCCACCATTTTATAACATTTTTATTGATCTTTTAAATTATAATTCTCAGGTCATTAAATGTGGTCTGTATTTAGAGTATTACTTAGTTAATCACAATCATTTTCTTTTAATTAATTTTACTTTATAATCTTTAATCATTTATTCAATTAGGGTCGTTACACTTGGCCACCCCTGGAGAAAAGGTTTCTACTGGGGGGGTCTTCTTGATGTTTTGTCTTACCTCATTCTCTTATAGGAAGAGGGGATAAAGACCCGGGTCTTGTTGCAACTAGCATAAATAAAAAAATAAAAAGGGAAGAGAAGCCACAATCAAAATGCACTAAAAGGGATACAAAAGGACATAGAATTGATCATCCAAACCTTGATATCTACCATTATAGGTGCCCACTCTATGTCCTGAGTGTGAATGAATTCCTCACCTATTTGAAAAGGACTTATAAACTTTCTGCTTGAAAAGAAACACATTTAATTCATAAAATAAAAAAACCTTGTCAAGGGGACTTGGAAATTATCTATAAAAAATAAAGAAAAAGGAAATTATATGGCTTGGAAAAAGGTTGTGCCCTAGATGGAAGTTAACTCAAGGATGTAACGAACCCTTCATAAAGGTTCCCATGGAAATGCAACCATATGAGACCCTTGCACGTAATGACCCCATTCCTAAAATTTTGTCCCCCATCCACATCACATTCATTAAATTGCCTAGAGAGGGTTCACCTAGGAAACACTCCTCCACTTGGGGAGTTGGATTACCTAATAGGACTCTTTGATAACCCTCGCATATGTAAATTTGGTAAATTGCATAAATTATTTGAGCATATGTTTAATTTGAAGGAGTAATTTGATGTTCTTGTTTAGGTGGATCTTGTATTAGGATTGATTTATTTGGCATGATTCATATGAATTATGGACCCTTGGAGGGTGTACCTTATTTTTCTTTGCACAATATTTCTTTGTGACCTATTTCATGGAGGTACTAAGTCATTTGGACCTTCATATTCACGTATAAGCCCACAGGTTATATGTTGATCCCCACAAAAGGGAGGATAGATATGATGAATGTTGCACACCCGTTGATGTCATTGGCCCATGAAAGATGCCTCGAATGATGAGGCATTGATGATATCACCCTCACATACTAGAACATTTCAATTTTGGAGCATGAATTCAAGATTAAAGAGCTTGATTTGGCATGGTTTTTGCACTTGGTGGAGTTGTGGGATAGTTTCCCAACATTTTGTGGACTAGTTGGATGATCTAGCACCATTGAGAAGAGACATGTTAGCCTTTGAAAGATATCTCACCCAAAAAATTCTCTCAATATGAAGTTGGAGGCTTGTTTCATAATATTTAATCATTTTTGGTCATTATTTAGCATACATGCACAAAATTCAAATCGATTTTGTTAAACTCAATGTAAAAACATGATTTTGGACCTAAATTAGTGGATCTAATTGTGTGTTTGAATTAAATAGAGTTTGGGTTTCCTCTATAAATAGAGGTAAGCATCACTTCATTTGGATAATAATTGTAACTTGAGACTTATCTCTCTCTCTAAAAAATATTTCAACGCTCTTTTTCTTATACAATGGATTGGTGAGATTTGTCTATTGGAGATTCTTGCTCATGCACTCTTTCTAGGAGGTGAATTTGTCTCTTTGGCGAATTGGTTTGTGACATAGGATTTATCTTGGTGATTGATCTTTGTAGGTTTTCCTTGGTATAAGGGTATTTTTCTTTTCAATTTTCTTTGATTATCCTATTTGGACAAACCCTAGGAGGGTTAGGAGTGTATATCCCCTCCTTCAATCTAATTTTATAGTTGAAGAGAATTGATTCAAGGGACGATTTAGGGTTAGGAGGGTATATCCCCTTGAAAACATTCTTGGTTATGGTTTTCAAAATAGGGATTAGGATGGTCTATCCCCCTAGGGATTAAAAACTAGTTTCCCATCAATTTTTTGAGCTAGGTGAGTTGGAAAAGGTGACAGATTGGGCTCATAAGGGTTTGGGTTCAAGGTCAAAATTTATTTCCCTTTTCCATGATAACTTAATTATTAATTTCGTGACACTAATTTCCTAATAGATAAGGAACTAGTGCATTGAAAACCATGTTATTTTCTCTCTTGAAGTCGTTTGGGTGTTTGAGGAATTATTCATCCTCTAAGTTATCATTTCATGATAATAAGTATTGACTTCTTGAAGGTTTTCTTACTAGTGTAATAAATTTTAATTTACATCTATTAGGGTTGTAACAACTCTATGTCTTACTCTTGTTTACAAATTTATTCACCATAACATTTTGATCTTGTATATTGAAAAGTGATCTACTAATGAAGGGATACAAACTCACATTCTTATTTTCTTATTTTGTGTTTGTTGGCACAGGGGAAGACCCAGGGTTAAACACTACAACAACGCACCAACAAAACCCTAACTATTGGCCCTTTCGACAACACCTGTGAAGCAGATGAAGTCCCAGCCGAGGTAGAGGCAGGGGTGGTTGCAAGACTCCAGTGTTTGGAACCTTAGCTAGGACACATATATGTGATTGTAGAACCTTAAGAAAGCACTTAGCAATTGTGATTTACCAATATTTAGTCTTAGTTTGTAGTGCAACTAAACCCTAACAACAGATCAATGCAATATTCACACAGATACGATAGATTCAAGCACTAAGCATACCAATAGAGATCAAATCTAACATTCATTCACATTATTCATCACTAAGCTATCATTCTAGATTCATCTATCATCTAAAATCGCATTAAGAATTGAATCACATAAACAAAAGAGCATCCAAAAAGCATAATGAATTCACAACATAGGATATACGTGGTTCACCCCCACCCTAGGGATATGTCCACCAACTCTTCTTCTTATTTATTATCTTCGATCAATATTCTTAATGAACAAAGCCTCAAAATCAACTCCGTAGAGGATAGGAGATAGGCGCACCTCGCTAGATCCTCCTTCCTCGAGTAGATCTAGGCACAGAGCCTTCCACAGTCTGCACACAAAGAACTACAGATGAATTGTGCTTGTCTTTGCAAGCCTCACACAATATGCATAAATCAATTACCACTTATCACTTAGCACTCTGGCCCTTAGCACTTATCACAGTTGCCACTAAATAGTCACTACTAGTCACTATTCACTATTCACTACTTCTTACATCGCTTAGACTTCTATTTATATAAAAATAGGCCTAAGCATGGGTAAACCCATGGGCCGACATCCCCATACCCATTACATAATCCCAAAACCCAAAAAGGACCTAAAAAGGGGCCGAGATCCCGCAATCTCCGCTTCGTCTTCCACTCCGCCTTCGACAGCCTATCGAAGTCCCAAAAATAGGTCAAACATGACCAAGGATCCTCAAAACTTGGTCAAGGGCCAACAGGACCTCAAAAATCACCTACGACTCATCCCAAGTCACTTTGGTCCATGTAATTCTACCTCAAACTCCTAAATATTGGCTCGAGTTGCTTTGACCTGTTGTTGTGCCATGGCCTCCTGCTCAACGAACTCTTGGATAACAACTTCGCTGACAGGTCCCTCTAAGCATTGTTCGACTGTTGTGATGACTTCAGCCAATTATTCTCCTCAACCTTCGATCTCTGAGAATAGTTGGCAAGCTATGACATCCCTGAAAAAAATAAAGTATTTTGAAATTTAAATTTGCTGGAAATTGATTTTGTTTTTAGTAAATTCGAAATTGGAATTTTTTTGCCATTTATGACAATTTCGAATTTTGAATTCAATAATTGTAATTAATTATTATGAGTGTTGGGAAACGACATGATTTGACTATTTGACTATGACACTTGTATGAAAACAGAATATGTTATATTGATTTCAGGAGGACAAATGGAACAACCATGTTAAATTTAGCTGACCATGACTCCATGAATGGGGAACATATTGGAACTACCCCTAGGTTGATTGTTACAAGTGGAAAATCAGTGATTTGGCCATTGGCAGCCCCTGAAAATCAAGGATTTAGGAAGCTATAAAAATTCCCAAGGGAGGGAAAAAGACCTAGGAAAAATTGATAAATAGCATATGTGAGGAGGCACGACACTGCCAAGTATGTTGGGAAAAGAGACTATTGATTTTTCTTTGCTATTATGAACACTACTAAGTAAGTGTGATGCAAGATGAAAATTGTTGGAATTGAAGACATTACTGAGGAGGAGTCTTCTAAGTTCTCCCTCATGGATTCATGGTTAGGATAGGGGGTGAATTGGGCAAGTAATTTTGGCTGCCTATTCTACGGTTGGGAGGAACGTGGTTGTTCCCTTTGCCTTCTTGCAAACTAGTTCATATATGTTGATCTACTCCTCTGTTTTAAATAATCATTTATACTGATGAAATGTATATGCTAATTATGTATCGAAGTACTTCTATGGGATAAATCTATTGTACCTTAGTCCATTTCTATAATATGAAAAACTACAGGAACATAGTAGGAATTATCTGTTATAGGAACAACGCTAATACTATAATGAATGGACTGATAAACACAATGGAGGATCTTCATCCATGATAAAGGTAGAATAGAAATAACAAATTATATTACAAACCACTATGTATAGGGCATGACAAGAACATAAATTATTGTATATGAAAGTATTAACCTAATCAATCATATTTTAGTACGAATTTTCTAAGAGTTCTACTTGCCATGAGATCATACACCTTTAAGTATTCAAAATTATGTAGTTAGACTATTGTTTAATGGGATAAACCATAAAGAACAAAAAGGGATCCTTTGAGTTAACTATGTTTTGATGTGTAAACTAATGGTGTGTATGAATGAAACCCAAGTTAGGTAGATATCCCTACGTGTTTGTATTTCCTTAGGTAAAGATGTAGGATCGTAGCAATTAACTGAGTTTTCCATTTATATACATATTAAACCAGAATCACGATGAAACTATACCTATGACAGTGAATCATTATATATAGAGAGAGAGAGAGCTATAAGTATATACTTAATTAGGTGGAAATAAGTACATATGTTAATGGAAAGTTAAAGAGAATTCCCTACAGTAAGCATGATAATATACAGCTATATACGCACACATAGCAGACAATTAATATACCAATTGTTCTAGCAGTCATATAGATCCAACCTTGCAATTAAAAACATACTTAAATAACCTCATTAGGAAGCACTTGGAATTAATTAACATAGATGTACCTATAAATTAAATGTGCAGAACTGATTACTTTGACAATCTCAAACTCTTTTTTGAAAACTTCCTCTGTATAGGTTCCCTTAGTTGATGATAATGACCTAAGAAATGTTGATCAATAAACAGGAATGAAATGGCTAAATATTTGTATATTTCTGTAATAAGCTATACAAAGTAATAAAATTACTAAAGCATCAATGCATGACAAGGATACACATTCAATAGGATTATATATATACATTTGTATGAATATTACTTAATACCTGTACAATAGTTTAATATTCTAGAGTTATTTTCATTGAGATGTGATTTAAAAAGGATGTGGACCTTTGGAAATATATAATTCCATGCAATGCATACAATTTCAGACCATATGGACAACAATCACTGAAATACATTAGAGGACAACATTCTAACTAAACCTTAGGGAAATTTCTGGAATTCATAACGACAAAAGATAAACAATATGAAAAATCAAACTAATATCTACGGAAGGAATGAAGTCAAAATAATTGTCCATGAATATGGTTGAATTCCATTTTGGAATTCATTCAATTACAGATCCATTACTCAGCAAGAATGACTATTCATTTTACCACCCCAAAAGACTTTACAGCTCTTAAACTATAACCATATTCTAAATCATGTGACTTAGTGAGATCTCTGTCACCACGATGCTAATCCTTGGTTTAGAATCATATTAGTTCATAGAAAAACTAGGGCACGCATTGAAAAGCAATTAATTGAAACTCGAGTACCTTGTACGCCTTTGATGAGCACCGACATTCGGAGTTGTACATAATTGAAGTCCTTGCAAGGAAATTTCAAATTCACTTTAGCATTTTAGAACAGAAATAAAATGGTTGAAGTTTCCAACAGAATAGAAAGAGTTTGAGTTATAATGGTACTTAACTCATGATTGAAGATGAGGTTTCCTTTCCTTATCGTGTTTTTTTTTTATAGAGGTCCCTGGCTAAGGGGAGAATGGTCCCAGGATCTCCTAATGGGTGCCGTGGCAATAACAGGGTCCCATCATTAGCATTTATACCAGGGGCGGATAAATCCATTTGCTATGAAATGAAATAATATAAACAATACTAACACTTAATTCACAAATTTCACAAGATGGGTCATGCAAATATGCTGAAGGAATCCTTAATCCAAGAAGTTGCAAAAATAAAAGAATAAACCCCAATATGATATGACGTGGATATTTTTCTAACAGAACTACCCGAAAACCCCCTAAAGTTGTAAGTTTTAATTGTGTAGGGTTGAAATGTGTAGCCATTAGGGAAACATTTTATCCATAAGGTCTAGAAGAGAGTCTCTTGGAAATTTAGAAATGGATCCATGCTTACAAACAGAAAAAAGAAGAAGAAGGGAAAATGCAACATAAATCATAATTACACAGCAGGAAACTTTTCATCTTCATATTAGACCCTGCACGGCTTCACATAATTTCAACACCAGGCCTTGAAACATATCAACAGAAAAATTATAGAGCCTGTAACGAACTGGCAAACCCTGAGAGTATATTTTTTACAAGGAGGTGTGAATCCTTCGGTAATTGAGGAAACCAGGAGGCAAAACGTCAAATCCCTTTCAGGAGACATTGAGGACAAACACATAGAGCAATCTAATTCTGGTAGAAGAACCATACAGAAAGGTCACGAGGAATAGTCTTGAAGGGGAAGATTCAAATTACAGTCATAACAAGATCTTTAAAGGGGAAGATTCAATTTACAAGTCAATCAGAGAGTTCTTACACCGTGATGGAAAAAAAAATTTCTCGTTTAAATGACCAAGAACACAAAGGGTATCGCAAAACATACTAGGGAGGCGAATAGCGCCGACTATTCCATCGGGTAACGTCCTCCATTTTGACAGCCATTCCTATTGAAAAATGTTAATACACAGAGCCGTTTCTACAAGATTTCACATCAACAATAGAAACACTCAGAAACCTAAAAGAAGCTTTACTACACCGTTTAATTGTTGAAGGTATAAATGATGGTTTTTCCATGCAATGGGAGGATGTTTCATGACTAGGTTGAAGGAGCGGTTAGGTGAAATCATCATAATTCGAGTACACAAAATATCCATTAATTTTCAAGTGTAGATCTTTAACTGTTCTAGCAAGTAAACCACTCCTTCCCCACAAAGAAATTGGTGATATTAATGACAGTCCCATTGTGATACTACTAGTGGAATATGTCGCCTCCATCCATTCATTGTAGTTAATTATCATTCATTTGAGATTTCACTTAAGACATCCTTTAGTTAAGAGCAAGTTATATGAGGGTCTTAATTGGGAATTAATACCCAAACTTTTGTGTATTTGGAAACTGACAGGACACTAACCATGACTATTCATAAAGAAATCTATTTTTAATGAGTCGAACCATACCAAATGATGCCAATCATATTAGGTTTAAACCTTGTATTTTCTAACAAGGGATATGTCCCCAACCCCTTTACTTTATATATAGTGTATGAAATTTATTTCAAAGTCAAATAAATAGTAATGCACACAAGCATAGGAACTCATGTCCCAAGGAGAGGGATGGGCTAT
>CBVK0101921803.1:0-12670 GCA_900067695.1 Picea abies
TATGTATATATATATCTAATACTAAGTTCATGTTGGGGTTTCACAAGTCGGGATTACATGATGTACGAAGACAAGAAAACTGACCCTGGGGAGTCCCGGGTGCCGAAATGCCGAGACATTAAAATCTACTCACGCTCTAACATTTCGGGGTTTCTCACATCAGGATTTCGCAACATGCGAAGACAAGAAGTCTCGTACCTGAGTTTCCCGGGAACCAAAATGTCGATATATATATATATATATATCACACTAAGTTCATTTCGAGGTTTCGCGCCTGGCGAGTACAAGGAAAATAACCCTTGGGTTTCGCGGTTGCCGAAACTCCGAGACATTAAAATCTACTCACGCTCTAACATTTCGGGGTTTCTCACATTGGGATTTTTCAACATGCGAAGACAAGAAGTCTCATACCTGAGTTGCCCAAGAGTTGAAACTCCGAAACGTCGATATATATATATATATATCACGCTAAGTTCATTTCGAGGTTTCGTGCCTGGCGAGTACAAGGAAACTCACCCTTGGGTTTCCCGGTTTCCGAAAATCTGGAACACCGAAACTTATCCACGCTAGACTATTTCGGGGTTTCACCTATTGGGATTTCGCAACATGCGAAGACAAGGACAGTTGCCCTTGGATATCCCGGGTGCCAAAACACTGAAATACCAAATCTAACCATGCTATATCATTTCTGAGTTTCGCGAATCAGGATTTCGTGACATGTGAAGACAAGGACACTTACCCTTGGGTATCCCGAGTGCCGAAACACTGAAATACCAAACTCTAAAGGAACCATTCTTTCTGGTGCAAGGTTTCCAAACTTAGGCCATAGAATCCTTCAATGGATTCTTGGAAAATTATCACCAGGCTGGGTGACCTGACTGAAAATCCTTCTTAAATCATCGAGCTATGAACTCTATGACAGGGGTGAGGTAAGCTTAAGTATTTATTTAAAAACAGTGGTCCTTCCAAGGAACTCACTCCAGCTCTGGAATATGATGGAGCTTTTCGGAAGGAAGTGCCTTCGAGGAAAACAACCCAGGGCATGGTTTGGGTCAAGTACATGGGACAGATCTCCCGATAATGGACTTCGAAGTCTAAACTTGTTCAATGTATATATAAATGAATCGAATATGGCCATACAAGTATAAGCATGCATCCGCCTTTTCCGATCAAACACACCAGGCGAACACTTCTATACAGCCATTCATGAGTGTACAACCATGAGCATGCATTTCAAAAACATTCAATTTAAAATACATGACATAAATACTTATCAGAAAAACACCAGGTGTAATGCAACTGCTGAGAGGGGTGTTCATTTCCACCCAACCGTAGGCTCAGCGACTCCAAAAGGATTTACCACTAGCCACCCCCGAACTAGACCACGATGCTTTGAGACTCAATCTCTTACTTCCCGCTCATCGGAAGTCCAGGACGAAGGTTACTCTCCTTCTCCTCTGCTCATAACTCTCTGTATTTCTCGAATTTCCTCTGGTTCTCCTTCTGTGAACCTGTCGCGTGTGTGTGTCTGTATCTCTATGTGTATGCTCCACTCTCCCCCTCCTTCCACACTTCTTTCCTCCTACGAGGTTGCGTGTGGCATGAAATTCCCTACCTGATGGTCAGGTCTGAGAGCTTCTATGGATGGGCAGTTCGCCCCATCCCCTCATTTACTCTTTGAGGATCCTCCCCACCTACCATCCGAGTGGGTAATTCATTTTGGGGTCTGGAAGTGAGCTTTGGTTTTCCCGAGCACGTACACACCAGTACGGTTTTGGTTTGGTGGAAGTTAACGCAGCCACTCCCGGCCCCTTCCACCACCTCTCATCAGCCATCGTGGTCTCTTTTCAGCACACCCCCTTCTCAGCAATCATGCAACATATATTCATACACCATATACATTCCTCGGACCTTTTATACAAAGGTCTGTTGAATCAAACATTCACAATCTTTGAGTTTGTCATAGTTCTTGGCCAGTATAGTTATTTTACGGACTGGGGGAAACAGGGTGTTACACTTTGACTTTCATTGAGAAGATCTATCTCGAAAAACCTTCATTTAGGCCCTCAAAATGGCCCCGGAAGTCAAAAACTGCTAAAAATTGTAAATTGCCAAAATTGTCAGAAAATTGTTTTGAGCAAGATGGAAAAGGTGGGTGGCCACCGATATCCACTTGGATCACCAGCACAACTTATTTTAATATATATACAATTCAATTTCGTTTAAAAAAAGCATCTTTACATCATATTGATGATGGTGATAACAATTATGATTAATGTACAGTGAGACCGAATTGGTTTATCAGGCCTTAAGAAGGTAAGGGATTACTTGCAATTATTTATAATTTTTTTATATGCTTGAAAATCATTAAGAGAATCTTTCCAAGATCACCATAGTTTTGTTGAGTTAAAAGGTTAGCAAGGCTGGTAGTGTGAAAAATATTTTGAAATTGAGATATAATCTGGATATAGGCTGGACAATCTAAGATAAAGTGTTTTTCATCTTAAACCCTCTTAGTGTCACAAAGGTGACACACTCTTTTGTCCCATGGGGTTTTAGGAATTTACCAACGTCCAGTCTCACTATGGATCTCATGATAATTTGTTCTTATTTTAGCAATGCTTATTTTTTTCTTTACACTTGTCAAAACATAGAGATAATTTTGATCTTCTAGGTTAGGGTTGATTATCTCCTTATAATACCTTAGTTTTATTTTTTCCTCTAACTCTTTATCACACCACATTTTCTCCTTAAATTTTAATTTAACAATATTTTTAATAATATCATTATTCTTCAAAATGGTCTCTTCCATGATTCCCCAATGGCTTAGCCAAGACTGGGCATCTTTATGCCATCCCCGCTTGAGTCGAAGGTGATTATGGTTAGAGTTTGAAGAAATTTTAGGAAGCTTCTTGTATTCCATGTTGTTTAACTTGTTCTTATACGTTAGGTATCTAGTCATAGTTGTACTCTCAATGGGGGAAAGACTTTCCTCTAAGAGGAGGATGGATAGGGCATATTTCCTTTAATTTTGAGATTATACGTTATAATGTTTTTTTGGATTTTCTCTATCTTTATCCATGGTTCTCGAGAGATACTCCATCCGAAAAAATCACATCCATAAAGAATAATAGGAGTAACAAGAGTCTCAAATATGACTTTTTTCTTATCCCATATCTAAAGATTGACTATTTTACTATTGTTTTCAATCCCATAATAAGCTTTCCATCCTCCATTTATCCTTTTCTCAATGCTATAATTCTTGTTGAGCTTGTGGTGAATATTGAGTTCAAGATATTTGTATGAATTCACTTCCTCCAAATTGTTGTTTTCGTATACGAAAGTATCAGATGTGATCTTATTGGATTTAATGAGCATGACTTTTGTTTTGTCAGTATTAACACCCATACACATATTGGAGAGAAATCCTAGAGGATTATTATTTTCTCTTCAAGATCATGAGGAATCCTTGCCATAAGAATGATATCATCAGCATAAAAAAGAATATTGATGACTATACCAGTTAGATTTGGGCCAAAACAACCTGCTTCTTCCAAACACTCTTCTAACTTGTCAATGTATATGCCAAAAAGGGTAGGGGACAAGGGACAACCTTGCTTGATTCAATTATTGTAGTTAATTTATTTTGACCAGCCCTAAGTTTTCTTAAACTTGGAAATAACATTATCATACAACCCTATAGCAACAACCCTCAACTCGAAATACACTTTATCTCTTCCAACCTATCCCAAAGGTTTTTCTTAGGAATTGTGTCAAAAAAATTTCTAAAGTCAACAAAACAACACAAAAAGATTGGTTTTAGTATTGTGGAACTCATTTGCAATGATCTTGAGGGAAAAAAGATGGTCCACATTTGAATGATATCTCCTAAATCTATCATATCCTTTATATCTTTTACCGTGACTTTCTAGCCAAAGAATAATTTTTTTTCCAAAATAATTCCATATAGCTTGGAAAAAATCGGGCTAATAATAATGGTCCTATAATTAGAGGGAATGTTTCTATCCTGATTTTTTAAAATAGGTACAATGAGGTTTTGTGCCTAGGGTTTAGGGAAGCCTTGCAACTTGACTTCTAAATTGAAGAGCTTGTGTATGTGAGGGATGAGGATAGGCCCTCTAATTTTAAAAATTTCAGCTTGGTAACCTTCAATGTCCTTAGCTTTCCCATTTGCAAGCTGCTTAACCAAGGAATCTATGTCATCCAAAGAAAAAACTTCATCCTTTGTAGGAACAATAGGAATGGTGTTCATGGCATTAGGGAACTCGTAAAGAATTTTAAGGTAAAAATTCCAATCCCTTAAGGGAATCATATTCTATAGTAATGTGAATTAGAATTTGCCTCTAGAACTTCTTAGGATCAAGCTTAGATAGGTGTAAAAGCCACTCTTTCCTTTTATTTATATAGTACCTTTTTCCCCTATTAATTAGGGATTTGTATTGATTGATCTTATCGAGTTTGAAGGACTCATTAGAAGCATCCCTAATGGCTTTCCTAGCAATTTTACTTTCTTTATCATACCAAGGGTTTATAGTTCTATTCTTCTTTTTACAAGACACCTCGAAAGAGAACTTTTTAATACAAGTGGAAAGGGTAGTTGTAAAATTATGATAGAGGTCTTCAATGTTGTCCTTATAAGTTAGGAGATGTAATTCACTATTTAAGTCATTAAGAAAATATCAACTTTATTTTTGTCAAAAAGTAGGTGCCTTTCATTATTAGAATATTCTTCAATGGTGCTCTTGTGCATGACAAAGTTTAGAGTTAGGGTTAAAGGTCTATGATCAGAGTCAGGTTCATGGTCATTTAAAAGGTCAAATGTTACTATTTGGTTGGAAACAGGGATATTATATATCACATAATCCATAACACTACTACCTAGACCATGAATACAAATCATCTGGTTGGAGTTTGGGCACTTCATTACTCCATTGTAAATTATAAGGTCTTAAGAACTGCAGAGCTTGACTAGCTCAGTACCAAACAAATTCTCAATTAGGTCTTTAGAGATTCTTTTGTAGCTATTAGCTAAAACAAGGTCCTCATCTAGACATAAAGGATTATGGTTGGAATCATTGCTTAAAAAAATATCTTGGTTAGTCACAGTTCTAGCATTAAAGTCTCCTAGTATAAGGATATTACCTTCATTTCTCAAACTGTAAATATCGTGTTCTAAAGTATTACAGGGACAATCTCTATCTAGATTTTTTTTCTTATAAAAAGTAGAATTAATAGATGCAAAATAGCAAATTGCTATATACATCTTCTTAGCATTGATGTCTGAAATTTCTATCTGAATGTGCTTACTGAGAGGGTCGTTCTTATGAAGTTGAATGTGAGGAGAAATGCTCTTTCTAATATGACAGGCCATGCCTCCTATCCCTCTGCGGTATCATTTTTTGTTCCATGTTGACCACAAGACAAATCCTTCTATGTTAGAGACCTTAGACTCTTCATGTTCACATGTTTCAACTCGACAAATAATAGCAATATCACTCGGGATCCAACTTAACATAAGAACTTTGTGCCCTGAAAAGCCACGACAGTTCCAACAAAGGATCCCAACGGTCCGAAAATCCTATTTATTATTATCCTTCTGATCTCTATCTCTAACAATAACTTTTCGATTTCAAATTATTACCCATTTCCTTCTTTCCTATCTTCTTTTACCTTTTGAACTTCCTCCTTTAATTTAATTTAGTCTTTGGAAATGATATCTCCATTTATAAATATTCCTAACCCTTTTAAACTCGAAAATTTAATGATATACTATATTTATATTATATATTATAAATAATATATGATGTTATGCCATTCTATCTCACAAACGCTTTAATAAGCCAGGGTGATTTGTTTAAAAAAATATTCGAAAAATTTTGGTTTCAAACATCACGTGGATTACAAACGCTTTAATAATCCACGACGATGATATTTTTTAAATTAAAAAAAAAAAAAATGATTTCAAACATTAAGTGGATCACAAATAATGTATATTTGTGTACGTGTATAAATTTTCACGTTAAAGAAACTTTATTTATTAACATGTATAAATTTTTCCATTAAAAGTTTAACACAAGTTTTTGGTCCTCGTGCAACTCCATACACTAACATCAACAAATGCTTTAAAAAACGATCATTAATTAATGGTATACAACAATGTCAATGCATTATAATATTTTTGATGCGGTTGGATGATTGGTAAAAGGTAATTCATAACAAATTCAACCTTAAAATATAAAAATACAATGTTTAGTTTTTTATTTTTAAGAATAAAATATAATTTTTTAACATTTTATAGTGTTTTAAGTATTAGGGTTATTATCATACTTACCAATAGACATGGTATATAGTTTTGAGTTAGGTTCGATTTTTTATTAGTTCATGGTTGACCATAAAATATACATCCCTTTATCTAAAGTTTTAAAAAATAATGATTAATTTTAAATTTTAAATCTCATTTATCTGATATTTTATTGGTCAAAAATTTTGAAGTCTCCCTATCTCCTTAAACAATACTTCCATTATTATATTCGACAGGTATATACTACCTAGCTAGTAGCCTTGTTAAAATTATATATAATTATTCCATATATAATTAATAGTGTTATAAAAACTAACAAACTTTGATATGACTATGCTTTTTTTCTTGGAGGAAAACAATGTTTAGATTCATTAAGAAAAAACTAGATTTATATTATCCTCTTGTGTGTTTCAAATTTGTTATTTTCTTTACATAAATTTGGAAAAATTATAAATGTACATTTGATATTTTTTTTATTTAAATTTAAATTTAAAAATATAAATACATGAATTATAAAATATTAATTTTATTTTAATTAATTTTTATTTAAAAGATTTAATATAATTTGTTTTTTTATATAAATTTGGAAAATATATTAATGTATTTTTAATTTTAATTTTAATTTTAAAATATAAATACATGAATTATAAAATATTATTTATATTTTATTTAATTTTAATTTTAAAAAATTATTAAATTTAAAGAAAATAAGTATGAAAATTATTTAATATATTTTAATAAATTGTTTTTTATTAAAAGATTAAACATTATAATTTTTTTTAAATCCTTTGATTCTCATAAGTTAATATGTTATGAAGATTCATAATGTTATATATGATTTGAAATAATACCTAATATTTATATTTACTTTTTGTTTTCCATCTTTTTAGTATGGTAAAATTTTACATACTCTTTGTATCATTGTGTTTTAGTTGAACTCAATGTAGTTTTCCCGTTTTCATTCTAAAGATTATAATAGGGTTTTTATTTTAGCAATATTAATATTTTTTGTAATAGTGTTTTTATTTTAGCAATATTTTTTTTTAAAGTAAAAAAGGGGTGTTGTTTGTTATATTATATTAACAAAAAGATATAGAGAAATACAGTGGTTTCGCAGCCGCCAATTGTGTCGTCATTTTACCGAAAATCAACACAACTTGGGGCACATATGTTTCTTTTGGACAAAAAACAAAAGATTGTTTTGTCATTTATCCTGCCCAAAGGAAACTAGGAAAAATGACCATGCATCGACTTGACTCTGAAAAACAAGAGTTAAAGCAAAAGGGAGCCCCAACATGGCTGGAAGTAAAAGAGAAAACCAGACTAAAATTGACAAGATCAAATACCCGGTGGCCTATCTTCCTCGTCCTCCTGTTGCGCTGCTCTAGCCTGGATGGCAAACGGTTGGGCGCACGTTGGGCATTTTCGATTTGTCGGGGCATTGGAATAAGCATCCAGAAGCATATCCAAATGTTGTCCCATTAGGAGGGCTCTATGCTCCTGGTTTTCCATTTGTCCTCGTAGTTCAAACACTAGATCCAAGTGTGTCGCATGGATGAAAGGTGGCGGGGCACCAGAATGTCCATGCACGGTTCGGTTGGGAGTTGGCACCGGGGTTTCGTTGCCCTCGCCCAGAGTTACCTGCGTTTCCTTTGTGTCTGCCTCGCCTGGAATAACCGCCTATGTGTCTACGCTACCCTCACCCTTTTCCATGGCTGATATGTCTGTATGGTGCACCATTACCGCCCAGGTCCCCTACTAGACCACATCCATGTAAGGCACTTCCTCGACATAACACATTGGGAATTCCTCACAGAGCCTCCCCCTTGTGTTGTCTCTTGCCTGAGGCTCAAGGGAAACCAAAGTGTTTTCCGTGTAGGGTACTTCCTCGACATAACAGGTTGGGAATTCCTCATCAAGCCTCCCCCTCATGCTACTTCTAGCTTGAGTTTCAAGTGCAATTGGAGGATTTTCTTCTTGCGTAGTGCCTGTGGGCTGCCAATTATCTGAGAGTGAGAACTGTTCTGGTGGGGTTTGAGCACGCTCCTCCATCGCAGACCCAATTGCATAAGCCTAGAGTGCGAGACGAGTTGCCTTTGCTCTCTGACAAAGAATGGAGTTGGCCAGCAAGAGTTCTCTTTCCAGATGTTGTCTCCTCTGGCATTGAGCAACGTGGGTGTACCAAGACGACCCCCGACAAGGTTTGCCTCACTCTCTAGGCATCGTGGAGAAGGAGTTGGTATCAAATGCACCAGGGCTCAGAAAATTCAGAAGGATGCAGAGAAAAACGCACCAGAGCTCACAAACGGCGAAAAATTGTAGAGCAAGAATGAGTCGAATGTGACCATGTCTCTTCGCTTTCACAATCTTGTGGGATGGTTGCACATGGCTTCACAATAACTCTTCCATACTAAATGCTTGCAGGGCCGTCCCTTTCTCGCGAGGGAGAAGTCGCTCACCTGGAGGTTGGTTGTAATGGCATGCTCCCATCGTTAATGCTGAATAGATGGGGAGCGGCCTGCCGCATTTAAAACAAGGTTGGGCGCTATACCAGGTGGCGGTGTTGTGCAACGTGTCACCCCATCCGGGGCTTATTTTAGCAATATTAATGTTCTTACTATAATACAAAATATTCAAGTCCAGGGTATATGATATCTTAATAGTATAGATATATTTATTTTTTTCTCAATTTCTTCATCCCATCACAAGATTTAGCTTGTTATTATACATTAAATTCATGATCATATCCTTATTCTTAATGGGTGGAAACTCAATGTCCAATATAAGAATCGAGGGTATTGCTTTTAATTTCAAGATTAAATTCATTATTAAAGACTTATGGATTTGCATGTTTTTTTTTTTTCGTAAAATTGCTATGCCTCCATACTTTACAACCATATAAAATCATGGAAGAAACAATATTAAAGAGGATTTATTTTCACCAAAAGCCCAAAAAATTGCTTTTTTACAATGTTTCCAATGAGACCAACATTGGTCTCTTTTATTATGTTGTTTCTAAGTTCAAATACCAGGATGTTTTAGGTCTTGTATGTTTCCTAGTTTCAATATGAAGCTTATATGAGTTTGTTCTTAATTCTGCAATATTTATTTTCTTTTGGAAGCTAGCAACAATTTAGAAAGAGTTTTGATCTTCCAAATTAAGTTTGCTAACCTCTTTGTAGTAAACCATTTTTTTCTTCTTCTCAATCTTACTACAATAGTGTTAATGGTGTTCATATCTTGAAAGGAATTTTCTTCTACTACTCACTAACACTGGAGGAACTAGCATATCGAGTTCACCCTCTTTTTAGCATCTCTTTTTACCTTTTATCCATCTTATACTTCTATAATAAGTACATTATCATAGCCTTACTCACCATAAGTGGGAAACCAACTTTTAAAAGAATGATAGGGTGGGACATAATTAAAATATTGTGTATTATAAAATTATTTTCTATTTGCTCAATTTTCTTCTAAATCTCTCTAGAAACATTACAACCCAAGACTTTGAAACTATACAAAATTGATTGGATAACAAGTATGTCAAAAACAAACTTCTTTTTTCCTAGAACCAAAAATTAGCTCCTTAAGTTTAACTTATAATTGATGTGGATTCCAAGACATTTATATGAAGTAACGTGTTGAAAGTTATGGTTATTGTAAAAATGACTTGTTCCAAGTTGTGGTCATTATAAAAATCAATTCAATGAGTTACGTTTCTAGACTTGAAGATCATTGAAGTTGTTTTTCAAGTTTAGCAATGTCATTTGCATATAGGAGAAGGATAACTAACCACCCTTCTTCTTCTAGGTAATTTCATAACTTTTCTATATAAAAACAAAAAAGAGTAGGGAACAAAGGACATCTTTACTAGAGAGTTATATATCACAATTAATGTCTTCCAACCAACCCTCATTGCTTTTAAAATTGGCAACTACTCTCTCATATAGCCTTCTCTTTATAGCTCAGAACTTATATCAAAATCTTTCTTAAAATTTAAAAACAATGAAAAAAAAATATTTTTCCTTTTCAACACTTTTGTACTTTCATTGACTTTTATTAAATGTTTTTTTTTACCTATATCAATGGTACATTAATATTTCACTTTTTTTTGGATCGTTTATGAGTAAAGTATTGTATACCGATCACAATAAATGTCAGCCTCCCACTTTTATGGGTGTAAATATTTTAATACTAAAGATGCTATCTTTTCCGTCATCACATCCCTGCACTTTTAACATTTTACGTTGAATGGAAAGTATGTGAAACATTAAAGTGAACATGTAATTCCAATGTTTCTTCATATACCGGACGTTTTGCCCAAATAAGACAGAATAATAGATACCAACCAAGAATATATAAACATTTTTTTGTTAAAGACAAAACTATACTCAAACATAATAAAACTATAATGCTCGGAAACAGCGATTCAAGGAACGCCGAGGGCAAAGAAGAATGGATATATTGTGAAAGGAAAAAAATGTATGTGTTTTCGATGACGCGGAGTTAAAATGAGTAATTTTCGGTTCGAATAACGAAGTTCTTCTTTAAACTAATGGTTATCTTGGATCTAGTTTTACGACGGGCAAATTTGGACGCCAAAGATTCCAGAGAAACTAGATGTAAATTTATTTTTCTTGGGGACTGTAGCAATTTGGACAAGACACACAGGCCAGTGTCGTCCTTTCGAGAGGGTTAAGGGCAAGTGTTGTCCCTTCCAGAGGGTTAAATGACAAACAATTTCCTGAACCTCGAACCTCGCATTATGCACAATGGCCTTCGCTCCATGTGCATTACAGTTTTTTTGATATTATATATATAGCTTCAACTAATACGAAGGACTGTTTGTATTATGTTGTTACAACAGAATAGTGTATCTCTTTTCCTGTCAAACATTTTGGTACAAAATTCTGGCTCCCTCATAGGATGACAGCTTCACTCACGTGACAAGTCTATTGGTTTTATGTATAAATTTTGGCACACAATCAAAAAAAGATAACAGATCTTATAGTTTAAATGATATCTCCTTATCGTTCCATTATTCTGTTGTTCATAACCAGCAAACCCGTTTATTAAGTTGTAATCGCCGGAAATAAATAGTAATGAAAGCAATAAAAAAGGGTTGTGCATTGCGTGTTGACTCAGATGACATCGAAGTAGACTTGTTCATTGTAGGTTGACCTAGAGGACATCGAAGTAGAGAACTCTAATGGCTAATGGCTAATGGGTCTTCCTGCTTTCAAATTAAAATGCCATCTACCAGAGAAACGTGTTGTGGAATCCATATAATCCCAGCCAGTAGCAGCTGTAAAGGACTTCATGTTTCACAAAATCCAAACCGATACCAATTTTTAACAACGCGTATATTATTATTGAAACAAGAAGAACAGAAATTTAAAGTGTATATCACTGAATATTGGATGAGCACTAATCATAACATCCCTTACAAAACAGAGCAGTGGATACCAACCTTTATCGAATCTCCCTTTCACGCGTAAAAAACATATTAATTACTGCAAACGAGACTCAGCGCATTTGTTCTCATTGGAAACCAGAGATGCCGGATTCTCTATCCTTCCACTAAAATATATTCACATCTTTAGATTCATAATTTACATTTCATTTTAATGTAAAACGTTGCGATCCGGCCAGCCTTTTCCAGGTGGTCGAAGCAAAGGAAAGCGCGTCGAAAATGGATTTACTCTGAGCTAGGGTCATTATCGAGCAAAAGAAAGCGTGTCAAAATGGATCTGGCCACTCATTCTGACAATTTTTCCGACAGAAATCTATTCTAAATTTGGTCTTGAAAATCTGATTAATACCCATTTACAATTTTAATAGTTTTAAATTACAATTTTAAAATAATATAACATTTCTAAATTCACCCAACAAATGGCAATTTAAGTTCTCGCTCCCGGAGTTAAAAATGAGGACGGGTAAACGTCGTTATTTACTATATTTTACATGTCAAATTATTCCTATTTTATTAAATTAAATGTTATTAAGTGGGAAGGTGACATTAAGCAATTAAAAGATGCAAAACATTTTTTCTTGGATTTCTTTATCTATATTTATATTAAATTTAAATTAAAAAATATCTTTCATATTATTTATCTTTCTAATCTTTTAAGTCATCAAAATCATAGTAATGTCTCAATGTTTTTTAAATATAGAAATACAATTTTAAAAAATTTGAAATAATCTCTTACTTTCTTAAAATTAAATAAACCAACTAAAACATTAATCATTATCATCATAATATGATGATGATGATTAACGTCCACTAAGACCTAATCGGTCGGACCTTAAGAGGGTAAGTGATTACTTGTGATTTTTTAGAATTTTGTT
>CBVK0101921857.1:0-10111 GCA_900067695.1 Picea abies
GAAAACCCAAGCTCAAGAGAATTCTTGAGCTCAAATTCAAACACCGAAATCTGTCTACAAGGGACACAGTTACAGCTGCAGTATGACTAAACCTCCATCATCCTGCAACTGCAACAGCTCGACTGGATCCTCCATGCCCGAGCCATTCAATGTGAGAAGGAAATAGATACACAAGAAAATGAACAAAACTAACCACAATACCTCTATAACCAAACCTCCATTACAACAGTATAATGACCCTCGACTGGATCATCCATGCCTGAGTGTTTTAAATAGATTTTAAAGACAAAATGGAAAGAGGGAAGCTGATTTCTATTAACTTGAAAGTCTCAAGTCGATTACATAACCAAAGAATAGCTCTGGAAAAATAAAATTACAGATTGGGATCTCTTCTCAACCAATGACCCCTTTACAAAATAACAAAACTCCATACATATACTCAAAAAATTCGTAAACAATATCAGAGGCACGCTCAAGCTTCCATGACGTTGCATTCAAGGCTTGGCATCTACATCTTCTTCTATCAGATACAAGCTTATATCAGTATGGGATTGCAAAAAAACCACTCACAGGGGTACCATGGGTTGACAGCTCTATTTTCCATGGTCGGCTCCTCCATTCTTCCCATTTATGGGTTGAGGTGAGGTTTCAACCACCTCCCCCCGCTTTCATTAACTGCTTCATTGGGATCGGGACGAGGCTTCAATGCTCAGGGAGATGTTATGTGATGCTAGAGGTTCTTTGAGTCAACTTGACACCTTAAAAACTTGATAATCTCCCTCTGTGACCAACACGGGCATATTATGCCTTTGGCACGGCTCCTCTTCATCATTTCATGTGACCTCAATCCATGACTTAGGGATCAACTCCTGGGCGCTTCGCGATTTCGCATTTCGGGCACTTTCACATTGCATGACTATAATCTCCCGATACATGATATTGCAAAACGGCCCCTAAGATCAATGATCGGATCTCCTTTGCATCCGATAGTCGAGGCTCCTCATGATGGGTGCTTTCCTCTTGGAACCACCTTCCACCTGACCACAAGTTGTGACCTTGGGCTCAATACTTGGGCACTTCACAATTTCACATTTCATGAACTTGCGGTTTTCTCCATCCCAAGACTTCTAATTCATGAAATCGTGACTTCTCAAATCTGGCACCACATGTCCCTCTAAGATCCATGGTCGATATCTATTTCTCATTTTGTGCTTCTTTGAATCTGCACCCTACCCCTTTTCCAATGTGACCTTAGGCTACAACCATGGGCCCAACTTCCGAGCGTTTAAAGACTTCACATTTCACGAACTCGAAATTTGGCTTACCTCCCTTCCTGACTCCCAATGCTCCAACTCGCCCAGATCGACGGTCCACGGTCCTTTGCAATTAACCACTCATATCAACTCGTGATTTCGCACTTTGCGAGTCCTCACAACTCTGCCCTTTGTCTTTTCCCCTCCATGAGTCGGTGAAATGTTGATCTGTTGCAACCTATCCTGCTAGATGGACGGCTCCTGCTGATTTCAGGTTTCGGGATTTCGAACCTTTTGATGAACAAATTTAAAAACATTCTGAACTCCCAACTCCCATGATAAATTTCCACCGTTGATTTCTCCTCATGAGAGCTACAGCCCAGATTTAATTTTTTCTCCGACGCTAGACTTTGTACAACCTTTGACCTTCTAAAAGAAAGCATTATGTCGATTGATTTTCCTTATGGATTTCTACCATCGCACAATTGAACCCGCATGTTTGTATTTTAAGCCCAAAATGAGTTGTTCTACATGTTGTGCTCAGACACTTTCTGTGCAGGCCGTGGACCTGGATATTATGTTGCCCTTGAAAAATATGTGATAATAGAGCCTATATTGTAATCTACATATCTCTTATATTTCTTGGAGCCGAGTAAAGCATCCTCTTTGATGTTGATTTTCTTATTTAGGTTTCCAAGGTAAACATCAATATGTTTTGTTGTGTGCAATTTTATGGTTTTATTTCTTTGTATTTCTTAATTTTCAACACAATTAAATTAGAAGTTAGTATTACTACAATCATGAGACAATTACACATCAATAGTGGTAATATTGCACAATAGTAATTTGCTAGAATTAGTGCACTACAAGGTTAAATAAACTTGGCATGATAAATAACTATGATTTTTTTTCATTTAAAAGTGTAAAGGCATCATTGTTGATGAATTGTGTCAGTCATAAGCTAAGAACTTACACATCATATTAGTATCAAAGAATCGTATTCTTGGTAGGTGCACATTGAAATGAAAATTGACCATGGGTAAGGATTTGAGAGGAGAATGGTTGGAAGAATTGAAATCCATCAATGAGTAGATTCAAGAAAAGGATGAATAAATGAGGGAGAAGTTGTAGTAGTGAATATTTTCAATGTGGTATTTAGACCTTAGAATATTTTATTTCTTTTGTAATAAAATGGACGGTATGAAACCAGGACTCCATTATGAATGCCATGGTAAGATGAGATTTGTGTAAAGTTCACCTCATGTGGTTGGGAGAGAAGATGATTTAGAGGGATGATCACATAGAGAGGTGTAATCATATGATGGCACCATAAAATTTTACCCAATTCTACCATGTATCATATTTCATCAAGGAAATTAATTAAAGGATGCCAAAACATATGTTCTTTGTTAAAAGATAGTTTTTCTAATTTGCTATAATTCACCACATGGTTCTGGAAATATTTTTTTATTGTAGAGAAAGTGGATGGGTCAATTAATGGAAAATCATTTAGTTGAAAATTTTATAAGACTATCTTAGGGAAAATTATGAATTAACCAGCCAAAATTTTAAATCCAAGCAGATTAAATATGAGTTAACTAGTAGAAATTTTAAAGCCAAGCATCTTAACAATGAATTAAACATATGTTAAGTATCTTGATATTCTAAATTTCATTAAATAAACATCCTATTGGAAAATTCTTCCAAGAGTGAAGTCTATAATGAAATTAAATGCCATGTATACGTAGTTATGATGATGATGGTGTAGTTCTGATGAGGGAAACATTAGATCTTATTTAGAGAAATAAAATCAATCTATAAAGAGAATTAAAACATGCTTGATCACTAATCTAATGGGTAAATTTAAAAAATTCCATTTGCATTGTGAAATTTCTCTTGATGGAACTTATATGAGAGTATTTAGTGGGATGTATTTATTGAAATATTTTTTTCTAGACAAATTGTGAACTTGGGCAATGGCACGACATATCACACCACCCATTCTTCCCTCTCTTACTCATACTCTATGATAAAACCCTCCATAAAATCCATCCACTAATGCTAAGTTTGCCAAACATGGAAAAGAACATTGATTTTGAGATCATCCATTACAGAAAAGTGCATTGAAGGTACACCATGATATTTATATCCTTAATTTCCACCCTATAGGACAAAAATAAATCTATAAGAGGATAGAAGTCAAAATACATATTTTTCCTAAGGTTTAGCCCATTTTTGAAGATCCTCGTTGGACACCTAGTAGACAACAAGTGAGGGCCCTCGTTGTTCACTAGTGGCTCAACAAGCGAGGCTCTGTAAAGCTTATATATTCAAAGATTTACGAGGTGATAGGAGTGGGATGATTTGTATCTTAATTGAATGGGCCTAGGAACTCACATCGTTTGAGACTTTGGTGATCTCTAGAAGATCCAGAAGCTCTCCCAAACCTCCTTCAAAGAGATGTATAAAAAAGGAAAGCCTCAGGATTGAGGAAGAAGAATTCAAAGTAATGTTATGTTGTCCAATTGTAGAGGTACCTATTCCATCTACCACAGCTAGAAGTCAGTGAAGCCTAGACTGAACAAGGATATAAAGGAAGAGAAAGGATCAAGGAGGTCAAGGGAGCATGCATCAACATTTAAGGTATTTTTTATGTAATTTCTCTTATGTTATCAATAGATCATTGGTTTTCCCCTTAAATATTTGTGTTCCATTATGAAAATGTTTACACCTAATTCATCTCATTATATATTTGATTAGGAGAAAGTTAGATATAAGGTTATAATCCCAAGTATATATGTAGATAAGGTTTTTCTTGTATTTTATATACATGAAGTAGGTTGTGGAGCTTGGAGCTATAGTTTTAGGGACTGTAACTAGGAGATACAAAGGACAACCTCTGAACAAAGGTATGAAAATATCACCACTCCTTAGGATAATCATGAATCTAAATCTAGGAAGACTATAGGAAGTATAGACCTCTTTCTATCTAGGATTACTAGGCTAATCCTAGAGAGATTTTGTTGTGTATTCAACTATATCCATGTGACAAATATTCCCATAACAGAACTAACGACTCTGCTAGGGAATAATTATTTTCTAGTTTAAGTCTCTTGGCCAATATTTCCCTCTGTTTGATTGAGTCTGCTTGAGATTCTTCCTTTAATTGATCCAAATCCTAGATCCAATAGATCTAAGAGATATGATACATATATGGGAGATCTTATACAGATCTGGGAGATCTAGAACAAATCCATTTTTCTTAAAAACAAAAAAAATTCAGGTCCTCGCTTGTTGCATTATAGCAGTCCCACAAGGACCCTCACTTGTTGATAGGCCTTTGTCCCGCAAGGATCTATAAAAATTGAAGATTTGTAGAGAAAATACTTGAACCTTGAAGGTAGATCTATCCTATGATCAATAGGGTTCTACTATGGTATGTTCTTATCTAGTTTTGTCTATGTTTGCACGTTTGATTGTCTCATAAGTTTCTTTCAAAAAAAAATTTAGTGCATTTGTGTGGATTGATTTTCACTTCTTGGATAGTTTTTGTTTCTGTCTGAAAACTTTAGTGAAGTTGGGCTCAAAACTCAATAGATATGAAAATATCTAGTAGTGTTTATTATTGGTTGTTTTACTTTTCCTTTTATAACCATTGTTCATCACTGGATCTACCCTCCTAGGTGAGTGTTGGGTGATATCTTGCTAGTGACATTGGAGTGCAATGATCTAGCCTCACTCCCAATTTCCTACAAACCATTTGCTTGCATTGTTTTGTTGGTTTCCATTTGCTTTGTGTGCGCTTACATATATCATGAATTGTTTACATTTCAATTGGAAAAAAATCAATAAAAGACAAAAAGGATTTGTTGCATGCTAGATTTGTTTTTGAAGTATTAGTGAGAAAATGCATTAGGATCATTGTTTGGCTCCATATTTGTAGTAATTTTTGGCTACTTGGTGTGTGTGAGGTCATTTTTAAATTTGCAAAGGAAAAGGAAAATATCTTCCCCTCCCATAGCTAGATTTTATTGAAAAGAAAAATTTTCATTATCATTCTTGCATTTCTTGGTTGGGTCAAGAGTGTAAACATTAGAAAGTTTCATCCTTTACCCTTGGACTTAAGCAATAGCATTAAAAATAAAACACGTAATATAAAATTTATTAGAAGGTTTTCTTTTATAGTGAACCAACAATAGCTAGGCTTAGGGCCTTAGAATAGGATTACAGAGTAAACTCTCCAAGACCAAAAAATGAATCTTAGGATTCATGAAAGAGTGTTAAATCTATTATTGTAACCACTATGTTGGGATCCTCTAACATAGGATTTAAGCATGAGGTTTCATCGAGGAAAGTAGGGAGATTACCCCTCTCTTGTTGGTTTGGTGTTTGTGATATCTCTTTGATTGTTACGTATATGTGGGTTCTATTGGTTAACACCTTCAAAGATTCGGGCTTAGTTACCCTACCCTTACATGTGGTTGGACTTACGATTGTTCACTCAGCCATTAATTGTTATGTGGTAGCCTTAGTGGCATTTCCTCAAGAGCCACATATATGACTACAGGTGGGACATGCCTGTAGTACATGGGGTAGACGTTCACTCATAGTAACAATTCCCCTGGAGGGTTCCCGCCTTAATAAAGAGTACTTTTACTAGTCAGGGCTATTTTGCGTAGATTATCGTAACTAATCCTCACACCTTCGCTATCCAATCTTGTGGGGACTTCATCTCCCCCATGGGGTTGGTTTTCATAAGGCCTCTAAGCCTATTATTTTTCTTGATGTTAGCCTAGTTTTGATGAGGGGTGTGCTCTTTGATTCTGATTCTAGGTCAACCTTAGATTAAATTGTGTTTGTATTTTAACATAGTATATTCACCATGGATGAACTACTGCACCGGTCTCGTCGACTACGAGGACTTGAAGACATTACATAGGAAGAACCACCTATTAAGCGGTGTGAGATAATTGACAGAGACTTTGAAGGGATTGAAAGTTGGTTTGACAAGATTTTATTAGTTGAGGTAGAAGTGGTAGAAAAATGTCCTCCACAAAATTTTAATCCTCCTTTGATTGAACCAGACACGCCTCTACTTGTCAAAGTGAGGGAAATTTTTAGTGCACCTTTTTATTTTTTCAGTCATCCTCCCACCATGTTAGGAACTAATGTTTCGTCTAGTGTATATGAGTATACAAGCCCATCCTCAAGTGGGATAGGGGGGAATTTCCCCAGGGGAATCCCAGTGATGTCCACATTACTACCCCTTAGCTCCATTGAAAATACACCGTCCAAACCATTTTCTATTGGTCCCTCTATTTGAAGGACACTGGTTTTGTCATCCTTTCCATCTGTCAATATACTAGTGTCCCTATGCCCATCCATTCTACATCACTACCCACTTCTAGATTATTTTCCAGTGGGGGTATGAGCTTTGGTTTCAACATGGGAAGTGTAGATCCCTCCACCTTTGTGAATCCTATGAGCATCCTGACATCATCAAATGTGGGTGCACCTTTTGGATGGAAAATGTCTAGTGGATTTGAGTCCATCCCTAGTCAAGCTGGGGGTAGCAGTACTTCCAAAGGTTTTAACTTTCCATGGGGTAACACACCTTTGTCTAGGGGCACATCCCTTGGGGGAAAATGGGGTTTTCCTTTTTCTTCCACATCCGTTCATGGGGGTTTCTTCCTTGATACTAACTTTGGGAATATATTCCCTGGAGGGTCCACATTTCCCCCTGGGGGAAACCCCTTTGGGGGATTTTTTGGTTATGGGAGTAGTAATTATTTTGGAAGTTCCACCATCCCTTGGGGAACTCACTCTCCAATGAACCATAAACCTTCCAACAATACAAATATATGGGGACTGCATGGTCCATCTGGGACAGTAGAGACTTCACCTCCCTCCCAGTCTTCATTTTCACCTTTTCCTTTCCTCACATCTTTAGATTTATCAGATTTGTCATAGTTAACAGATGACCCTATTGCACATGACCAAATATTGTCAAAAATTCCTTCCAAGTTTCCATCCAATATTCTAAAATACAACAGAACACTAGGAGAGGACCCCTCCACTCACATCATGACATACCACTGTGGTGTTCATCTAACTTGTTGATGGATAATAGTGTGAGGATGCCTCTTTTCCAAATATCCCTGACTGGATCTACCACCAAATGGTACATTGAATTAATAGGTACTTCCTTTAAAATCTTAAATGACCTAGCCATGGAATTCTTAACACATTACCAATTTCCCATTTGGTATGAGATAGGAACAAATATCTTGACTTCGCTACATCAAGATAATGTCACTCACATTTTTTATCAAATACATGAGTGGCGACGATGACATAGGATTATTAAGGCTCAAATTTTGCACAAGTTCCTTGTGGAGTGGTTCATAAAGTCCCTCCTACCAACCATTTATGGAGACGTAGCTATGGCTAGGGTGTCCACTGAGGAGAATGTCATTTTGCAGCCCAACATTTGGACTTAATCTATTCAAAGTAGGGTACATTGTATGATATCATCCCAAATCCTCCTTGACCATTGACAAATCCAAAGAAACCAAACTCGGGACCACATGTTGATGGTGTGGTTGGTTATGTTTCACATGCATCTATAAACTAGTTAGTTGATCAAATGGGTCAAGTTTCCATTAAGTCACACCCATTAGATTCTAGTACTAGTGCTCAAACTACTACAATCCATTTTCATACCTCTGAGGTGAATTTGGTGCAGTCCATGCAACCGAAGAATCCTCAATAACCTAGAGGAAAAAAGAAAAGGAACTAAAAGAAAATTTCCAATACAGAGAAAGGCACCTCCACCCAAAACACCCAGGAGGGGTGCACTAAAGAGAAGTGAAAAAATTGATTTCCCTGCACAATTTGTGGGGATGAACATCTTACTCACCAGTTTCCTCAGAAGGATGAGTTCCATAGATTTTTTGGCACAACAACAAGCCCCTTAGCAACATGTTGTCTTAACCCATCCTTCCCTTCGTCAACCTCAAAACATGGTTTTTTCACAAATCATGCCCCTCCATAAGGGGAATGGCAGGTACCCCTCATCATGAGGGATCTTCCTCGAATGTTTCTATTTCCCATAATAATGATAAGTCCCTAAACAAATTTGATAGTTGAATTTAGCTATAATAGTACTCATGTCATCAATGTTGTACAAGTATTTGAGAAGTATAGATAAATTTTCTATAAATGTACTTTATCAAGTCCCATAATAATAGGATTTGATTTGTATATTATTGTTGATGTATCAAAATAAATAATTTGAAATAGTAAAAAACATGTATATGATAATGTTATAACCCTAAAATGCACCATACAGGTTTACCTGGCATCAGGCCTACTCATGCTTCTTCCTAACCAAAGCCATGCTGAACAAGTTTAGAGCCCTAGATTATTAGTCCGTAGGGTAGAATACCCCACAACAGATAATAGTATTTAATGAAAGTGCTTCTATGTGTATCCAATCATTATGATATATTGACAAGCCCACCATCATACAAAACCTAAATTTGGTTGATTTGGGAATAGTATATAGATTAGCATGATTTGTTTCATCAAATATAGTAAAAAATCATGATGAACTTCAGGTTCAGAACTTTTATTTATATTGACTTTGAGAAACATTCATTGTTGTGTTCATTTGGAGATAAATTGTTCTTAGTGAAGAATTTATTTTTATTTCCATTTTGGGACAACCTTCAATTTATAGCTTCGGTGCATCTTTAATTATGTCTCCCATTGACTGCAAGGTTTTTTAAACATTTTGTTTAATTATTTTTTCACAAGGATTTTTTCATCATTGTTATTTCTAGTTTAACAATTTTCTAGTAAAATGAACTTTTGATATACCAATATGTTTTTCTTGTGATTAGTTATTAAATTGCAATGGAATCTAACAAAGAATCCTCCAAACAGGATTAACCATTCAAATATGAATGTAACATCACCTGAACCCCTATTTCTTTTTTAGGTTGACAGGGTGTCAGAATTTCAATTTTTCCAACTACTTCACTTTTCCAATTAGCCCTCGTAGAATAATTTTTCTCGTCAAGAAATTTCCTACAAATATAACCACACTCAATTATAAGCTCTAGATCAAACATTATGGCCCTCCAAAGTTTCTAGGCCTTATACCCTCAATTCCACCTCAATGCCATGTGGAAGCCTGGTAAACGGTGTCATCCTGCATGGCACAGACGTGGTGTCTACCATGTCGCTCCTCGGACCCACAACTATCAGACTTCCAAACCACGTCCCCATTACTATCAAAAACCTTCCATCAGAGTGCTTCCACTCTGAACCATTCTATAAAATCTGACAACTGAGTCCAAAAAAATCCCCCCTGATGGATACGATGGTCCTTGTTACACATCAAAATGCCACACTTGAGTTATGCACCCTAAGTGTCACAAACTGATGTATGCACCTTGGTAAGTGTCGCATTCACTATCACAATTGTCGTATGCACATTCCCAAGTGTCACATTCACTTTTTGAGGCATCGCCACCCCTTGACACCATTAAAACATTTGTTCATCACCCCTAAGTCATATGGGAGGAGGAAACCCATCATTTCTAGGTCAAAACACACTTTTTCCTAGGAAATTTTGACCCTTTTTTGAGCATTTATGAAGGGTGGCGCCCCTCTATCCATACTGGGGTTGGTCACATGGAGCCCCTCTGTCCATACTGGGTGTGATCACATAGCACCCCCTCTACTATTATATGGGAGCGCCACTGCTAAGATGGCACCATGTCTCTCACTGGGGGGGAGCATCATTCTTGTTGAGAGAAAGGGGGGATCTCCTCCACCTTATTCTATGGGCC
>CBVK0101921875.1:0-12353 GCA_900067695.1 Picea abies
TATATTCACACTCACTATATTGTACTAGGTACCTTAGGGTCCATATTCATCATCGGTGGGTCCCCTCACATCTGTTAATGGTATAACTCAATCATTGGTAATCAGACAGTTTCTACCATGCTCGGCATAATATCATTTATTCACATGTGTAGATTCATACCATCAGGGTTTGGGATGAATACCTTGGGTTTGGGGCCAGATTATTCCTTCACATCATCTCCTCCCAAGTTGCGATGGAGTATATCACTTGTATATGATTACTTTGAAGAATTTGGGGGCACTCTCCTTAGTTCTCATTGTCTTCCTGACATCTATATGTTGTGTCATAGATCCACATTATATCTTCTGGTGGCTATGATTATGTTCCTAACATAGACCCACATTGTATTTGTTGGTGGCTATGATTGAGTCCATGATGTAGATCCACATTGTATTGTCTTGTGGCTACAGTCTTATTGATGACATGGATCTACTGTGTATTCTTTCATGGCCATGACCTGGCATTTCATATCATGGATATGAAGTGTATTGTTTGGAAGCCATGCTCATTCAAAGTTTGAGTATGGATACCTAGGGGATTGGTCTATATATGCTCCCATCCTTGGTGTTTTATTGCATGACTTCTTTGGTTTATGAACTTCATTTTCTCTTTCCTTGTGCTACCTAACATGGACATTATTTTAATGTATTTCTGCAATCCACTCCTTTCTTGACCTCACACATTAGGGGGCATCTGTTATATCCTTAATTTCCACCCTATAAGACAAAGAAGAAGCCATCATAGGATAGAGGTTAGAATACATAGTTTTCCTAAGTTTTGAACCCTTTTAGAGCCCTTTTTGGCATCCTCGTGGGACACCTAGTAGACAACAAGTGAGTCCTCATTGGTCACTAGTGGCTCAACAAGTGAGGCACTCCTAAAATTTTAGAATCAGGGAGTTACAAGGTGACAGGAGAGGGATGAGTTGTATATTAATGGAAAATGCCTAAGAATTCACATCATTTGAGTCTCTAGTGGCCTATAGAAGATCTAGAATCCTCTCTAAAGCCTCCTCCAAGAGCTATATAACAAAGTAAATTCGTGGGAAAATGGGAGGAAGAAATGAATGGTATTGTTATGTTTTCCAACTCAAGAGGTATATATCATCACAACCAGAAGTTAGTGAGCCTAGCTTGACCAAGAAGATGCAAGGAGAGAAAAGGAGCAAGGAATCAGAGGAGGATGCATCTTTATCAATTCGAGGTATGATTTGGTATGTATTCTCCATGTTTAATCAATAGATCAATCGTTTTCCCTCCATTTTATTTGTGTTCCTCTCATGATCGAATTGGATTTGATTATATAAAAGGTTAATCAAGTTAGATATAAAGCATTCTGATTATTCCTAACACTAGAAAGAAAAGAGGGTTGGTGGTGTTTGCTACTTGTGTGCAGGAAGAAGGTGATTATAGATGGAGTTGGAGCTACATATCTACACCATCCAAGACATACATGAATAACTATCAAACAAAGGTACGCAAATATACCCTTCTTGTGTGTAAAATAAATTTGTTTCCTTCTAGATCTAGAAAAATCATAAGGAACCTACCCCCTTTCCATCTAGGATTACTAGGCTAATCCTAGGGAGATTGTTTTGTGTATTCAACAAGATCCCTATGAGAAAAAACCCATAACAAATTGATCATTATGAATTCCATTTGAGCATGGGACACAAGATGGCGTTGAATAATCCTATAACACCATTCTCCTAATAACCACCTAAACGTTACATCCATTGTGAATTAACATGGTTCTTAGGTATAATTGGTGTAATGTACGTAGCACCCATGTTGATTTGCATCACCGTGGACAACGAATTTTCCTGCTAAATACATTTCTAAAAATGCCCCATACATATAACAAAAACCAAGGGGCGGTGAGCCCATAAAAATCACAACAAAACAATGTGATTTACCCATGTACCTACAAAATTTATAAAATCATAGATGTGCCTAGTAAACACCCAAGAATTACACAACATTCAAATAAAATATTTACATTGTGGAATAATCGTATTAAACAAAATAAAAAACACTTATAATTTAATAATTGACCAACTAGATTCATACAAAGGATGAACCATAGGCGTTGCTCTTCATTTTCTCTCAACAACGAGACACCCCCAAGTTGAGGCTATGAGTCCATAAGGGGATTCGGTCCATTTACTGTCTAATCTACACACACTCAACAAGCCCCAACCTAGGTTCTACTCCTACAACTATTCCAATCCACCATCTCTCTCTTCCTCTCAACCTACATGACCCAAGGAATGTACCCCCTTCACTTCTCATAGTCCCTCAGGTTGTACCATTCATTTATCAGGTCTTCCAATGCACTTGGTTGGCCATGAATATCTCAGTTGGGGACTTAAGGAACTCTCAACTACTTCAAGAGTGCTGACAACAACCTTCACAAGGCTCTTGAGCCATTTCCTCAATAGGAAAAACGCACTACAAGCTTGCATCCTATTTTACAGGTACACATGCCTCATTTCTAGCATAATAAACAACCAAACAATGGCTTCCCTCAATCATATAATGGTTGGGGATCTTCCCATCCCTCAACTTCTCCCTTGCTTCCTAAAATCTACATGCAAAAATTGTACTCTATCCAAAAAAGTGACTTCCCAAAAACTGTCCCCTTGGCCATACACATTTCCTCTCTTTGTTTTCTCTCTTGACTTGACTTACACTTTTCCCTAAGATGATTGTACTCATTCCCATGCTCTCCAATAACTATGGGATGTGACTCCTCACACCCACCCTCTTACATGAGTTAAATGATTGGATTTCAACACACTCCACATCAAATTAGAAGGTTATATACAATGATAATAATTCAGGAATGTGGGTTGGATTAATCCCCTTTGGACCCTATCTCTCTTGTGGAATCATATCCCCCCATCATTATTCATCTCTTTCGTATTGAAACCAATGATTATTACTTTTATTAATTATTTCAATGTACATAATATACAATTCGACCCCTGCCCATATTAATCAATGTGGGCTCTTTGCCCCAATCATATTGACTCACTAGCCTAATTCACATGTAAACAATTACATTACAATTTATGGGGATTAAAACTGAGGATGTTACATTCCCCTCCCCCTTATTTTTTCATTGTCCTTAGTTCACAACACCTTACAAGTGTACATTCATATTACAGTTTTGACCTCCTAGCCATTAATCAACATATAGGCTCTCTGGCCCAAAATCACACAGGAATTCCAACCTAAAAAAAATCACATAGGCACTCTGGCCCCCAAAAATCATTATACATAGGCACTCTGGCCCCAAAACATATAGATAAGACACTATCATTCTCCTACAACTATCCTAATTTTCACCAACTCTCTTCCACCAACCTGCCCAACCCAAGGAATGTGCACCCTTCACTGCTCCCAGTCTTCGAGATGTGCCATTCTTTTATCAAGGATGACCCAAGGAATGTCCCCCCCTTCACTCTCCTCAGTCCATTGGGCTGCACCATTCTCTTATGAAGGTATTTTTGCATAGGTAAATAGGAATCTCACTACTAGGAATTCAAGGGAACTCATTGCTAGGAAAAATACCAGTAAAAATAACCAACAACAACCTTGTTGTTGCAGTACAACTCACACCAAATTTCACTCTTGAGGCCTGATAACCTAGTTCTTATGCAATCCTAAAAACTTGCTTCTTCTACAAGACTAACAACTTGCTTCTTAGATAGTGCAACTCCCACACAGAAGTGCACTCTTCAGGCCTGGAAACCTGGTTCTTTTGTGATTGACAACTTGATTCTTGTTGTTGTAATAACCCTCTAGGCTAATGAATCCCTTTCATTGTTATACAGTTCCTCAGATGATCCATCATTTTCCAAGGAATTCATGTGCATATGAATGCCACTTTCTTATATACATCCACTAGTAATGCATAATCCATGAAAATCATTTCATCTGCATCATATGCATGTAGTAAATATGAGACATCATCATAAAAATTTCAATTATATTTTCATATCTGTTTGTACACAAAAACAAAATTTCCAAACATGATTTTTATACTCATTATATTTAGCTCTTGTAGTTGTATATATTAGTATTCCTCATGGATAACTTCCTTACCATATCTAAGACCACTCTACTTGCAATTTTTCTTAATTTTCTCTCAGCCACACAAATTGTTAACATATCATAACAATTTGCAGTTATAAATTTTCTCAATTTTTTTTTATATACCGAAATAAAATTTCCATGCGGGAGTTTTCCTCTCATTATGTTTGTCTCCCAAGGAAACAAGCATTAATCTTATTTATTGGCTTACATCCCTGCCATGTCCAAGAACATTTTCCTTGCAATTTTCTCAACTTTAGTTCAGCCAAACAAATTGTTAGTAGTTTTAAATTATAATTCAAAACTATTTTATATAGGAGAGATAAAATTTCGTAGGCATGATATTTCTTGCTAATTATATTTGACTCACACAATAGCAGGCATCGGTCTCCTTTATGGGATTACATCCATTCCATATTCATAACCATTATTCCCGCATTTTCTCAACTTTAGTGCATCCAAATAGAATGTTATCATTCATGCACATTTACAACAATTCATGAAATGATCTTAGATTTGTGTTTTACCAACAATTCAATCATTTCTGGCCATTATTCACATTAAAATGAAATTAAAAAATAATCATATTATTTATAATGAAACTATCATTCATTTTACATGCATTATCAACACCAAGATTTTCATAATGCAATCAAACATTACCCATACTTAAAACCAATATGCCAATACTCATGGCCACATCCACACAATGCATCTTTGCATTGACTCTAGAATACGATATGATCATGTCATGTATTCCACCATGTGAGTTGAAAATTATGGAACACACCTTAATACATCATCCAAACTCTTCCCCACAACCCATCTGATCATTTGGATACCTTCCTCTTTGACCCTTGCAAAACACTAGGAACATCATCCCTTAGTTTTATTCAGTGTAGGAAAAAAGTTTGTAGTCCAACATCAGTTATATAGGTAAAAACCATTATGAACTTGTATGGAAATATAGACTTTCCATTTCCAACCACATCATGTCCTCACACATGACCATCTCTAATGGAATTCATTGCTACAACATGATTACAGTATCTTGACTTATCTTGGTTATGATCACATAACCAATCATAACACATTATGCAAATAAATTTCTCATAAATGCATTCAAACATCCATAAAACTTGCATACTCAAGGCCCTTTTCCTTTGAACTCTAGTTCAATATTAAAATTTGACTGAGGAAACTCTTACCTCAATTCCCTTCATCATTTATGCATCATAAACAACCCATATGCATACTAGTTGGATTATTATTATATTTAACTACCAACTCAATTGATATCTTGTAGAAACTTGCAGGTTCCATTTGATTGAACTCCTTACAATTTTTCCATCCTCGTTTTTCTTCATGTGGATGGTTTTCATATGCAACAACATTGTCAACATATTCAACCACATTATAACCAATTTCCTGGATACACAATCCATCATTAATCTTATTCAAATATCACAACATCATTAATACATGCATATATATATCAACAAACCATTGTTAGTCTACAAGCATGCCACAAGCATGTTCAGTCATGTCCATATGCACAAATACATATCAATATTCATTAATAATTAAGTCTTATCATGCCCATTTCAAGCAGATGCAATCTATTTTTATCATATGCATCATGCATCACTTCTTTCATGCACTCTAGTGCATATTTATTTCGGCTTATGTATTTATTCATTTTTGTTGTTATAGATGTTTGTCCTTGAATTTTTTGTAGAACCTTGCTTCCCTGTGCATCACCATTCTTCTCAATTTTGCACCACTGACCCCTATTCTAAATCTTTCATCCAAACCCCACTTGGCCTTTCTGCATTTCCAGCCACTAGATCCACTAGTGCTGGCATCTCACAACTATTTTCTTTAGGTTGAGAAAACCTGACCCAACATATTGGATAAAATTATCAATATTTATAGTGTTTGAACATGCACAATTTCATTTGAACATCAATATTTCAATTAATTAACCATTCACCATTTCCTTGACCACACCGGTCTTGAAATACCTTTATCATTGATTGGTATTTTAACATTCTGAAATGTTTTTGTTATGTCCTCTTTCTAATACTCTTTTCCATCCATGGATTTTCTCAATTTTACATATCTCTGTTCACTTCATTAGGTGATTCATTATGAAACAATACTTGACCATTCAAGACCACTATTCTCCAAATGTAATCTACACTCTTCCATTTTCTCACATGTACCTTGCTTTCACTGTGCACTCTAATAATAGAGACAACTTTCTTACTTTGGGTACTTTTAGATATAAGTTGTTAGATCATATCTAAAAATTCCTTCTTTTGGAATTCCCATGCTTTCACATAGATATGATTGACTCATCCATGAGTGACACCTCATCTCATGACATCCTTTTCCTTCTCTTGCTCTAAGCTTTGTATCCTTCACTATTTTTCTACCTTCAAGGCTGTAGTGTTCTTCTTAACTTCTTGTGCTTGCAATGATATTTATCACCTCTTGGCCCCATGCTTTATGTGATAGGTTCTATTGATTTTCCTTTGCAATCCATTCAAACTCTATAGTAGACGAATACTAATATTCCCATGCTTTTCCTTAGACCTTTGTCAGCCTTGCATCACCTACCTTGCATCCCTGCACTTTCCTTTGCATCTCTTTGATGCTTCATCCAACTGTACAAGATTAACCTGCTTCCCTGTCCAAAGGAACTTGAAATTAATATAGAATAGACCCACACCATTCTTAGTTTTGGAATCTTACCCTCTTGCTAAAATTTCATTACCCAACATGCCCTACTAGACTGCTCCTCTTCTTATTAATCAATGACTTGTTAATAAGATCCACCTCTTTTGCTTTTCCAAATTTATACACTTAAAATATGCCCATGCACTTATTCATAGGCACTATAATGATTTTAAATACTCTTTCTTACCTAGCATTCACCTTTGGCACTTATCTCTATTAACTGGAAGTTTCTACAAATTTTGGCATTATTTGGAAAAAACCTTATATCTAGTAGTTACATGGTTGTTGGAATCCAATTCCACTTCCTCCTACAATTTTATGGATAAAACTGATGCTCCATAGATAAATTAGACCTTCTATTGTGATATCCCATGTATTACCTTTTCAATGACCATACCCATGCTTCAATCTTATTTATGGGACAAAAGCTATGGCTTCCTAAAATTCCCATTCTATTGAATGGGATCCTTCAAGTATATTAGAAAACTTCCTTCTGATTCCTTGATAATCATTTTTCTCAAGACTAAATTTTGAGTGGATATATGGATTCTCCTATCCAATATATTTCCAATTACTTTTTTTTTTTTTCAATTTGAGCCCTAAGAAAAAAGTTATAGGAAATTGAATATGGCCAATTTAACCCTTTTGTACACCTTTTTCCAAGTGAAAAATAATCTTAAACACCAACTTTGGCCACCTGCAAAGGTAAATCATTTTAGAACCAAGAATTTTGATTTTCCTAACTTAGATAATACTACTAACATTGATCTCACAACAACTCTCATTTTTTCAAACAGATGCTCCAGTAAAAAATTGCAACAATCTGGAAATGACAACTTTGCCCCTTTGCACTTTCTCCCGACTTAGAAATTTTAACCCTGTTTATGCATCCCTACAACAAATCCTTTGGGATTTTTATGGAATATAAATTGGGTAATTCCATAGCTATCTTCTAAACAATCTGCCACAATTTCACCCTTAACTAGGCTCTATATTTTTAGTTACAACTCACATAAGTTTTGACTGTTTTATATTTTTATCCATGTATGATACATGTGTTTTATTTCTCGTCCCACACATTGTTACTTACCCAGATATAAAATATGGATCCATAAATGTCTTCTATGGTTTAATATATTTCCATAGACTGCTCATTTTCCCCAAACAAACTTCTGAGTAAGGATTAATGTCCTCTAGAAGTAAACTGGTGCCAAAGTTTTACCTTAATTGTTTTGGTTGTTACTTTCTCATACGAGCTTTTTTTTGTGAACAATTGATATTATTGGAAATCTCTCTCCAAGTTATTTCTTGTGGGTTTCGATTACCCAAAAATGTTGTTTAGGGCCTCAAAATATCCCCACAAGATGAATACCTTCAAAAACTAGAAATTTCATGGAAAATTCACTAAAATATTGTTGTAACAGTCTTTAGATCCAAACCATTAATATTGAATTCATAATTAATCCTAATCATTGATCTTCTTGGCCTTGCTAAGATGTATCTAGACCTCCACAAGATTTTCAGAATCTCTTTCTTGAACCCTTCCCATCGAAAGTCCAAAATGATGGTACGTGGATGTCTCCAAAATCCACAGTAAAAAACACTATAGGACTCTTTCCTTCGGGAAACCTCCATCAGAAACATGATTTCCTAGCTCCTTAATATTTATGAACTTTGAGTTATGATAGCCTATCGATCCCTCTTTGACAGACCTTCCCATAGAAAAAATTCCTAAAATAACTCTCCAATAGCCTCCTTCTGAAGACTTTCACTCGACCACTACGTGGCACTAGAAAACTCTCCCTCCCTTGATAACATATCCTCTGACATAGCACAGTGACATGGAAAATCATGTGGTATTCCTGTTCACCTTCGCCTCTTACAAGGAAACATGCTCTTCTGATAGATCGAAGGATCAACAATCATGCCTCTCAATGACCACGATCATCTAGGGATCCCAAAACTATGCCTTGGTTACCTCAATCAAACTGATTTCATCAAATTCCAAAACATGCCCAACCTTTCGAACAAGCTCTCCCAAAGCACTATCGGGCTCCCTCCAAACTCGTAGTTTGAAACACTATCAAACTCCCTATCAGAAACCTTCCTTGAGACCTCTGAAAAAACTTCTCTGAAAAAACATTTCCAAGATATGATGACTAATAATGACCTTGATTGATCTAATGACTCTCATTCTTTTGGGATTCTTCCCTGGGGCTTCTCTTCTTCGGACTTCAACTCGCGTCCTGCTTCAAGGGGCTTCTCTTCTTCGGACTTCAACTCGCGTCCTGCTTCAATACTTTTCTAAAAGTTGACTCCTGATGAATGGCTATGATTGACCCTCGATACAATGAATGGTCCTCATTCATTCAACTCGTACCATCAAACTCATCCCTTCAGATTTGATCTCATGCCCGACTCCAAGTCTTTCTAAAACCTTCTTTTGGAAGTCATGTTGGAATTCCTTTCTAAGATCTTCTGTGATTGAATCTTGACCATTGATTTTCCAAGTCGAATTACTCTGTTCCATCTATTACTAAACTTCACGACCATCATGAAACTCACAGGAATTCAACTTCCATGGTTGAATTCGACTCTACAACTTGTAAGTTGACACCATAATTTTCTTCTTCAACTACTCTAAAGCAATGAAACTCAAAAATTTTCTCATAATTTCAATATGACACTTAAGTTCACCATTTTTGCCCCAAATTTGTCACAAGACAAAATATGAAACCATGAATCTTCTCAATTCGTGTTGGCTCCTAGCCCATCCAAGCTCCATGTTGAACCTTGAGCTATGATACCATTATGTAATGTACCCAACACCCATGTTGAGTCTCGCCACTATGAAAAATGACTTTTTCTGCTAAATACAATTCTAAAAATGCCTCATATATATAACAGAAAACCAAGGGGAAACATGTCCATAAAAATCATAGAAAAACAATGTGATTTAACCATGCACCTACAACATTTATAAAATCATAGATGTGTCTAGTAAACACCCAAGAATTATATAGAATTCAAATAAAACATTTACATAGTATAATAATCATAATAAACACAACATAAAACACTTATATGTTAATAATTGACCAACTAGATGCATACGAAGGATGAACCTCCCAACCATAGGTGTTGTTTTTCATTTTCTCTCAACATCATGCCACCCCTGAGATGAGGCTATGAGTCCACAAGGAGATCTGTTCCATTGATTTTTCACTCTCCACACATACAACAACCCCCAACCTGGGTTCTACTCCTACAATAGTTCCAATCCACCAACTCTCTCTTCCTCACAACCTACATGACCCAAGGAATGTACCCCCTTCATTTCTCATAGTCCCATGGGATATACCATTCATTTTTTAGGGCTTCTAGTGCACTTGGTTGGCCAGGAGTATCTCATTTGGGGACTTCAGGAACTCTCAGTTTCTTCAGGAGTGCTCAAAACAACCTTCAAAAGGATCTTGAGCCATTTCCTCAATAGGAAAAACACACTACAAGCTTGCAGCGTATTTTACAGGTACATAGGCCTCATTTCTAGAACAATACACAACCAAAAAATATCTTCCCTCAAGCATATAATGGATGGGGCTTTTCCCATCCATCAACTCCTCCCTTGTTGCCCAAAATCTACATGCAAAAATTGTCCTCCATCCAAAAAACATTACTGTCCAAAAATTTCCCCTTTGGCCATACAAATTTCCTCTCTTTGTTTTCTTTCTTGACTTGAATTACACTCTTCCCCAAGATCATTGTACTTCTATGACTCCTCACACCCACTCTCTTAAAGGAGTTAAATGATTGTCTTTCAACACACTCCACATCAAATTAGAAGGCTATATACAATGATAATAATTCAGGAATCTGGGTTGGATTAATAACCATGAATAAAATCCCCCTTGTACCCCCTCTGTCTTGTGGAATCATAGCCACCCATCGTTCTTCATCTCTTCCATATCATGGTCGATGATTATTACTTTTATTAATTATTTCAATAAACATAATATACAATTTGTCCATTGGCCATATTAATCAATATCGACTCTTTTCCTGAATCATATCAGATCACCAACCTAATTCACATGTATATAACTTCATTACAATTTATGGGGATTAAAACCGGGGATGTTACAATTGGCTTCCTCTATCATGTGCCTTTGACAAATCCAATTTAATGAGTATTGTTGGAATATTATTTGTTATGATATTTTATAAGCATTCACGAGCCACACCAATGGCATCATGGATTTATCTTTTATTAAGAAAACCAAAATTTTCATGTGAAATAGACTTGGATAATATTTTTTATCCTTGAATATATCACTTTTACAATTATTTTATATACATGATTACACAATTATATCGGTATGAAATTATTAAAATATTAAGGATTGTCTTTTTTGGGATAATAACTATGGATGTAAGATTAAGAACCAAAGGAATTTGCATTGTTACTCTTGAATCCTCCATTACACTAAGAAGTTCCTCCTCAATCATCTCATAGAAACCAAGAAAAAATTCCATTGTCCAACCATTAGGCCCATAAATATATTCCTATGGTGATGGTGACCTCCTGGTCGAAACCCACACATCTATAGAGTAAGAATAAAATTTTATCATAGCTTCAAAACTCAAGCACTCACATTCTTCTATAATCCCAAATCCTTCTCTGTCAGAGAGTCCTGAATAACTCTACTATCATCTCCCACTCATGGGATCATTCTAAATCCATAACAATGGCTCTAAATCCTCGAACTAACCCCATTCTAAACCTTTGTTGTTAATGTCCTAATTCACAGTTCCCATGCACAGATCGTGCATTAAAACTCTGCATTAAACCCACAAAAATAGGTTCTAAAATTTATCAAAATCATCCTTGTGACCTCGGGATATAACCAGGTGCTAGGTGTCGTCGACACTAATACTATGGTCATAAATTTATTTGAGAGGTTTGGTGCTAGAGAACCTCATCTGAAAAGTTTAGCCTCGATATATGAGCACTAGATATTCATAGGACCAAGTTCCATGACCTTCCACCAAAGCTCCAATTTTCCAGCTTCTTCACACATCGACGCTTATTCCTTCATCCATGGAACCTTGTGCTAGATCCAATTGCTAAAGATGTCATCAACGACACCCTTGTTGGAGAACAAAACAAAGAGACTCAACTATTCTGACCCAATGATCATATGTATCATTTTCAGAGTTCTTACCAGGGAGAAAACACATATGTCCAATTTTATTGACAATCTACCAGGCCCAATGAAATGGGACCTGCTTCTACCCTTATGGACCTTCAATTAGATTTTAATTGCATCGTTGATTTCTTCCACTTCATTGATCCTCTATTTCATATCCATCATTGATCTTCTTCTTCAATTTTAATCTTCACCATTTTTTAATTTGACTTACCCCAACTCTTCATGATTGGCACCACTTCTCATCGACACAGTTATCGAGTTTAT
>CBVK0101921923.1:3514-16824 GCA_900067695.1 Picea abies
TTTACTTTTCCCTTAAATAAATTAGACAATAAATATTAATCTATTATTTCATTCATAACTGAGTGAGTTGGATTTCTAACAGAATTATAAGTGTAGTTAAGTGATCTAAGATCAGTTGTACTAGTTGTAACTAAACATGCACTAGTGGGAGTTCAGTTAATCAGTGAACTCACATGCAACTGAAGATTCACCATGGTTAACTACATGCATGTCAGATCTAGTGGAGACCTAGTTGAGATAACAGGTGAAAGGGATAGTTTGGCTATCAGTTGTGATTTGATCACACATGCAGTGGATATGCTTATGAGCATGTACAAGCTAGGTAATTCATTAACGATCATTGTGAGAATTCGAATTGCAGAGATTGTGCAAAGGAGGCAAGCTGTCTAGACACAAGAATTGGCACATGTATTTGTTGATTTGTGTATGACAGTGTGAGATGATTGTATTGTACTGAGATCTCTTGGATTAGAGTTTTGTATGAGATTGTTTCATGATTCATGATATACAATATGATAGTGGGGTTTTTAGCTTTACGCTTTCCCAGTAAAACTTTTGTGTTATGTGTTATTGATATTTCACTTTGTGATTGTGGTTGTGATCGTGGTTTAATTTTCCACAAGAATAATAGTAGAAGCAATTATGTATTTAACAATGGCATAAATTGTTAGATCAGGAGAATCGAAGGAATACATTAAGTGTATCAAAATTTCTACAGTTCTACCTCCTGAGCTTTTGTCAATGAATTGTGACTTCTCTCTGAGCTTTCACTAACTCAGTCGTTCAGGATCTCCATCCTTCTACATCTTCCAAAAGACCTTATGATGTCCTCATGACAAACTTAGCATTGGTCCTTCTGAGCGTTCGAACTTAAAATAAGTTCACTCCTATGCACACTCCTTGCACTTGATATGCACATTGTGCATATATGAATCTTCCACTATCTCTTCTGACCTTCGAGTCGAGAAAGACTCTTCTCATGCGCACTCCTTGTGCTATGTATGCACTCCTTTCATAATCTTATAGAAGAGAAACAATTGAACTCATTCAACTATCCATTCATTCACTGTGAACATCATCCATTCACATAACACATAACAACACAGTCAAACTGTAACAATATCAACACTATGTATTTGGGTCAATTTCCTTTGTTCTATTCAATTTAGAAGAAAACATAATTACAATCATTTTATCCTTCACAACTATTACAAGAAAAACTTGTCTAAGGACCCAGAGCTTTTTCACTCTCCTTCCTCCTATCTAAATACTATTACCATATGTTCAAGTGGTTACCTACTCAATTAAATCCAATCTAATGGCTAATCAGGGCTAATATCCCACACCTATAATTCATTACAGTCATGTAAAGGATTTACAATGATTCTGTCATTTCAAACGGTGGCCCGGTTTTACACAACGAAAATTAATTAATGAGAATTCCAAAAATTCTTCGCACTGCTTCCAAGCTAGTTAATTGTCGGTTCATCTCCTTCGATGTGTTGAAGTGTCAACTCCAATTCCACATACACATCCTTTTGATGTGATTGCAGTGCTCCTGCATAACATCCAAAGAGTTGTCCTTCCAATAATCTACCACTTTTGTCATCCCCACTTGGGTAGCCAGGGTAAGGAAGGTTTCAACCCAGGAATCATGCACCAGAATAGGTAATTTTTGCCACGATTCATTCCAGAAGAAGGTTGTTTGACCATTACAAATTTCCCAGAAGGCATGATTGACCACTAAGCTTCGATTTTTCTTGGCCGCCATCCAAATCAAGGAGCCTGGGGTGTCTCTGTTCCATCTGATGAGGTTTCTTTCAGCTGTGTTGGGTGTGTAATTTCTTCTCCAAATCTTGGCCCAGAGATCGTGATGTCTCTTCATCTATATCCACCAGATCTTAGCACTGAAGAGTCTGTTCATAGTTGAAGGGTCTTTTATTCCTATACCCCCTTGAGCCTTAGGTATGCAAAGCTTCTCCCAACTAATCATCGCTAGTTTTTTCCCTGTCTTGAACCCCTACCAAAGAAAGTTCCTTTGAGGGTTTTGATGGCATTGAGAATGTAGCTAGGAGATGAAAGGCTTGAGAAGGTGTATATTGGCAAGGCGTGAAGCATGGAATTGAGAAGGGTGAGGTGATTGGGAATATTTAGAGCACAGTAGGTCCAAGAAGAAAGTATTTTAAAAAAGGAGGTGAGGAGACTTCCCAGGAGCTATTTTTGAGGGATTTGTCAAGGAGGGGGATACCTAGATATTTGGATGGAAGGGAGCTTTGAGTGAAACCCAATATTTCAGTAATGTGGAGTTGTATTGGCATTGGGGTGTTGAAGAAGAATATTTAGGATTTTTCCTTATTAATATCCATTCTTGAAGCCTCACAGAAGGCTTGAATAATGGAGAGAATTGTTTGGGACTCGTGGACTGTGGGGGAACCCATCATTAGAGTGTAATCAACAAATTGAATGTGATATATCAGAGGATCTATTCCATGCAAGGGCATTCTTGACAAAGTCTGATTTTCTATAGAATCTTGAATGGAGCGGCTAAGACCTTCTTCCATGATAATGAAGAGGAACGGGGAGAGAGGATCTCCTTGCCTAATCCCCTGGGTGGGAGAGAAAGGGCAAGAAGGGACTCCATTGATGAGGATTGAAAAGAAAGTGAGGAGGTGAGATTCAGGATCGAGTTTACCCAAGAAGGATCAAAACTAAACGCTAAGAGCACCGAGTGCATGTAGGCCCAACTTAACTTGTCAAAATCTCTAGAAAGGTCAAGTTTTAATAACATACCTAGAGTGCAAGTCTTCCGTAAAGAGTGGATAACTTCATGCGCCAGGATGATGTTATCCAAGATTTTTCTTCCTTCCACGTACCCTGATTACTTTGGAGAAATGATGAAGTGCAGGATAGGTTTGAGTCTTCGGGCGATCAACTTTGTTAAGAGCTTGTAGATGACATTGCAAAGAGCGATAGGTTGAAACTGTTTGGGGTGATTGATTATCTCTTCTTTGGGAATAAGGGTGAGGAAGGTAGCATTAACGACCAAAATGACTTGACTTGAGGCTTTGGAGTCTTCAATGATTTCCCATACCTCCACCCTTACCATTTTCCTGCAATGATCAAAAAATTCTGAAGTAAAACCATCCGGTCCCAGAGCTTTCACCATAGGGGTGTCAAGGAGTGCCTAATCCACTACCTCAAGCATGATGGGCCATAGCAGAGATGCATTATGTTTCACCATGATTATGGAAGGTATGTGTTACGTGAGTTGTGTGATGGATTGATATCTATCTCCCTAGGGTTCTGTCAAGAGATCTTGATAATAAGTGACCAACTCTGCTTCCAGATCCTTGTGAGAGTGGAGAGTTTTCCCATTTTCTGTGATCAGCTGCGTAATGTGATTGGCATGTCTTCTTTGAATGGTGGACCTGTGGAAGAACTTGGTGTTTCGATCACCCTCCTTTAGCAATTGGATGTGAGACTTTTTCCTCCATAAGATATCCTCTTGGGATTTCCTTTCCTCCATATTTTGGCTTATTGTTGCTTCCTATGTTTTGAGTTCCTGAGAGATGCCCTGATCGTGGATTTGGCTTTGTATGATGCCCATTTGATTCGTTAGTTTCTTTTGGGATTCAAAGATAATTCCAAATGTTTTTTTATTCCAAGCCATGAGATTTTGTTTGAAGTTTTTGAGCTTCTAGTAGAATCTATACCTCTTGGAACCGTGTGATATGAATGCCTCCATCCACCAAGTGTGGCCATTTTGTTAAAAGTCTGGGTAGTTGAGCCAAAACCACTCCATATTGAAGGGTTTACATCCTGGAGTGGAAGGAATGTCAAGCCAAAGTTGGATGGGCTAATGATCTGACCCATGGACATCGAGAATGCACGCTTCCAGTGTTGTGCCTTCCATCATGAGAGAATCAAAGAGAAGGAAGCGATCCAGCTGAAAATCTATTTGATGGGTACCAGTTCTTTGATTTGTCTAGGTGAAGATGCCATTTGGAGTGTCTATGTCAATGAGGCCTATATTGTTGATTAGGGCCTGAAAGTTCCCAGACTCTACGTTGAGTCAACGCGTTCCTCCTCTTATCTCATTCAGATTGCATATCATGTTGAATTCCCTTCCAAGAATCCATTTGTTCCTTGAAGTTAGGATGGCCAGTCCCTCCATGTTCCTTAAGAAGGCATTTTTGTCCCTTGGTGTGGATGGTCCATAGACATTTGTTAGGTATCCAAGCTTGTTGGAGCCGATGAGTCGGTATGTGGCAGAGATGGACCATTTGGTTGTGAAAAAATTGTCCAGGGTAACTGAGCTTGGGTTCCAAAGAAGTGTCAAGCCTCCTATTACGCCCATAGCATCATTGTAGATACCTTTCCCTTGCTTCTAGAAGCTAGGAAGAATTTTATCCATTTCTTCCATTGCACATATTGTTTCTTGAAGCATCATTATGTATGGTTTTCCTGTTATGATAATATCCCATAGTAGCTTCTACTTACTATGATCGTTGAGTCCCCTTATACTCCAAGAGATGAGCTTCATGATAAGGATGGGGAGGGGAGAGGGGGAAAGCTCTTAGATATGAGATGGATCTGACCAGAGTTGACCATGAAGTGTCTGATCTCTTGGATGAGCTTGTCGGTTGATTTCCTTCCCCTTTTCTTTTCATCTTTCTGAGATTTGCATTGCTCTTTCTGTGTATTTCCTTGTATGCCCAAACCCGAACTTGATCTGGAGGTGGAGCCTGTTGTGGAGTTGATGGAGACTTTTTGGACTTTTCTCATCTAGTCTGTAGGGATGGTATAAATTTTTTGGTGCCGGTAAGCTTGTTCTAGATGAACCAGGTCTACTCCCACCAAATCATGCTCATCTAGATCCATTTCTGCATCCCCATCTTCTATCTCTGAAGGTTTTATGTTTGTGGTGTTGGAGCTGGGAAGAGAAGTGTTTTGGGCCATACCTGGGGTGTCCACAACTTTCCCTTTCTCTAGGTTTTGATTTGTTTTCTCTATCGGAGGGACCTGTGGAGAATCCATGTTCTTTGGAAGTTGTTGCAAAGCCTCAAATTGGTTGTTGGAGAGAGATTCCTTATTGGTTGGGCCAGTTGTTCTCCTTCCTCCTTGTCTTCGTATTCCTTCTACATGGATGAAGCCATCTTTGTTTTTTCTTGTTTTTGGGTTTTCGTCTTTTCTTATTGTATTTAGGGGGAAATCTCTGAAAAGGTGCCCATGCTCATGACATTTTCTTCATATGAATGATATGTGTTCATAGTCAATGGTTTGCAGCTAGTACTCATCATGATATTCCAAAGAAATGGATCCTGGTAGCAGCTTTGAAATATTCACGTAAACATAGATGTGCATGTAGGAGGTATGTCTTCATTGCTTCGTGGTTTCTGAGGATTTAACATATAATCCAACAGTATTTTCGATTCCACCTAGTACCTCTTCCATCCAGAACTCCTGCAGTAGGGAATAGAGTCTTATCCACACTGGGGCATGCACAAAGTCCTATGTTTCAGGGCTAAACTTATCCATCCAAAATATCAAGAAAAGTCCCGCCGAGTTGAAGAAATAAAGTCCTCCATAAAAAATGCAATTCTTGTCCTCCAAATTATGCAAGATTATTGTGAAGAATTCTTTGGATCCCAACTGGAGATCATAATGGCCTTTGGGCTTCCACCATTGTTGTATCCATTTTACCAGCTCGTGTTCAGAGGGCCAAAGCCCTAGAAATTCCCCCATTAGGGCGTAGTCTCTCATGTATTGCTTATGTTCTTCAATCCTAGGTGAGCTTATGATGTACTTCGGGACTTGCAGTGCTTGGGGAATACATTTCCCAAGTATTCATTGATGTGTTGCACTTGTTGGGGTTTTCCCTGCATCTATGTCCATTTCTTTTTCCTTGAATGTTCCCTCAAAGAGGAGGTGCGAGTATAGATCTGACAGAGGTTCAAATGTTGGGTGCGTAGAACCCCCTTTGGTGTTTCTATGAGTCATTGCTTCATTGTAGGAGGTGCCTCACAACCCTCCTTCATTGGGAATCATTGAGCCCCTTCAAGGGCGGCCAAGTGCACCAGAGTTGAAGAAACCCTAACCCTATCGCAGAGAGCACTCTCTCAAATTCTCTATAATATATTTGTTTGTTTAATCTATTATTCTATGGTCTAGTATTTTAAGTTGAACTACATGTTAGTCTTCTTACTTTTTGGATTTTTTTCATTTGTCGCCATTAGGAGTAGAAGATAGTTGAGAGGGTTTGGGACCCTAATTTTTTTAGTTGTTGTTAAAAGGATCTTTCTTATTTGGATGTTTGGATTTATCTTTCTGCTAGGAAACTAAGTCTTTATTAGATGTACCTACAGTGTTGATCACTCCAAGTTGAAAAAATGATTTTTCTTTTTAATCAGAGAATCACAAAAAGAATAAAGAGTAGGAGTTTGGTAATCACTCCCTATAAATTCTTTGGTGAAATAAAAGTGGGATTCACATGATTCCACAATCATGCTTCAAAAATATTTTATTACGGTCAGTGGGATTCACATAATTGTCCGAGTAAAGATTCTAGGTGTAATCTACAAGTACCAAACTTAAATACCAAACATTACAAGTGTTACGATTTCTTACTCGGGTTATACCGCCGATATAAAATTTGAGCATTTCCTGAATTGGAAAATTTAAATCAGACGTCGATAAAACTTCCACCATACTCAAAATCTCGTTGTGGTGCAAGACTTTCATCCTCCTACAATTTATTTTTCCAACCTAATTCTTTGTATAACGTAACCCTATCTATAGAGTAACCCTACGCTAAAATTAGTTGGAAACTAAGAAAGGAAACGGTAGGCTATTACTACGAAGATCCTAATCAACTGCAGTAAGACGGTACCACGTAGGATGGTGATGAGTAAAACATCAAAATTACTCCAGTATTTAGGAACACGTACAACTCCTTAGTGACATATGAGAATATAATCCTATGCTTTCCGAACGTCACTAGTCAACTTGGAGTTACTCATACTCTTGCCCTTGATTTGTTGGAAGTAGGCTATTTGAAAGGAAGTTCATAATACTACCGGGTAATGATGTTAAGTTCAAAGTTAACGTAAATCTAACCATGACAGGATTCGATTTGTTTAGCACAACCACCAATATCATGAGTAAAGTTCCAGACTTGGAATACTAACGAAAAAATTTAGTTTTGGATAATAAGTAATAAGGAAGAAGGTTCGGCTGATACCTTAATACACTCTATCAATCTTGTTAAATATATATGTAATCTCAACAGTGTGATTATACACTGCCAGTTGTTCTGGCCAGCTGTACTGTCATTTCTTGATGTTCTTGATTTGCTTGAGCCTATTTAGCTCAGCTATTTTCCCTTCTTCTGAATATACTGAATACTATTTTTGCTCTGTTATTTTTCTGTATTCTTTGCTTCTCATTTTGTCATGGTATCAAAGCTTCAGACGTAAGCCTCTTCACATAGTTTGGAGAGGAGCCCGATCCAAAGAAGCGCAGAGCTTACGCTGTGAACGAGAGCTCGGGACGCAAGATTCTTCACATAGATTGGAGAACAGTACGCAATTCGTAATACACTCAAAAGATTGTTAGAGACAACAAAGCGCGGTGAAGCAAAAGGTGCAGATGGACGAAACAATTAAAGAGTCGTGAGCATTTAAAGATTCGTAAAAGATTCGTGTAGCAGAGCTGCGGAAGGAAGAAAAAAATTAAAGATTCGTGAGGTTTTAAGGAATTCGTGAAAGATTTGCGAAATTTCTTCTTCAAGAGAAAGTCTCTGCAGATACAACAAAAGACAAGATCAACAGTTGTAAGATCGGTCCTGCGAACAGATCTAAGCCTTTAATCAAGCTCAGAAACGACGAGCCCGCAGGTAAGGCAAAATATTTTTTCAGTCATTAGATCTGAGTGAGAGCAATATCAGGTGTCAGATCAAGCAAAAATAAATTCAGGACCGTGAGATCTCATTGGAGAGAGATCGACAGTGGGGAGGAATTGCAGGGATCGAAAATGAAATTAAAGTTTTTGCAACTTGTGAGCCCACACATTGATCTTTCTAGATCAACAGATCAACAACGGATATCGATCCCACTACGGACGAGCATCTTCGCTTTGTGGAGATCAACAAGGAAATGAAAAAGTGAACGAGTTGAGTCTTCGCAATAACTCGTGGTCTTTGATCAACGTGGACACGTGGTCGGAGATCCTTCACTTCAGTGATAATCACTTCGGAAGAAAGAAGAATGAGAGAAGCCAGAACTCCCTAAGGCCCAAAGTCCGAAGTTCGTCTGGGACTTCCATCGACAAGGGCACGCAACACCAGATCCCTCACTTCAGAGACTTAGCATTCTGGAAGGTCTTGTGGAGCGAGATCTACCCAAAGTCCCAAAGTAAATCTGAGACATTGAAGGCTGTGCACATGCATGGACAGATCTGTGACTTCGGAAGGCTAACACTTAGGAGGTTTGTGGTGTTGTGCACCTTGGAATACTCGAAACCTGAAGTTCCGAAGTTAATCTCGGCCATCCAAATCAACAGGCCACGTGGAGGCAGATCTTGCACTTCAGAGATTCGCCACTTCGAAGGATTGCAGTATTAGCAAACAAAAAATCTTGAACGTCGGATTTCTGAAGGAGATCTTGGTCGTTCCTTCGCTACAGCCTAAGGACCATTTATCTTTGTAGCAACAGGTAAGAAAGGAGTATTACCCGAAGTCTCGGAGTAATTGAGGACCATTGATGATCCAAAATTGGATCTAGGAGGCTTCCAGGTCTAGAAAAGACACAAAAATGAAAGTGCTCGGAATCAGACAAAACCAATTCCATTGTGATTTGCTAGTCCAACTGATTTCGACCATATATTTACTTTCTCAAATGGGAGTCGTATGCGAAAGTTATCACACTCTGGTCGTTTTCCCAAAAAGCTAAAAAGTCAATAGTCAAACTGGCAAAAAGTCAATACTAATGTCAGCATGACATCACCATACTGATGTAATCATATTGACATGTGGCAGTGTAGCAGTGGGGTGACTGGACAGTGACAGGGACCAATAACATGTTGACATGTGGCATTGGAGAACAACAAACGGTGGGGTGCCACATGGCCCAGACATGGGATGGAACCCATGGGTTGGCTGATTATTTATATGAAAAAAATGTTGAATTGGACAAGAATTGAACCGACGACCTCTTTTACAAAAATAGCACCTTCACAAAGGCCCAAACACCAACGCGTTGCATGTGTTGCTTGTTAAAACATGTGTTACATATTTTATTTGAATTGTAATCTATTAAAGTTTGGCACAGAGGGGGTTGGGGCTTAGCCCCAACCCATTGTCTCTTAGCATAGCACACAACTGGGGGCATGGCATAACTACCATCCATTAAAACAAGGGCGTGGTTCTATGCATATGCCCAAGAATCTAGGAGCTAGCACGATTTTTGGGCCCAATGCTTGGCCATATTAAGATGCATGTGACCAACAATTGCGGGTGTGTGCCTGGTTTTAGGGGCTTAAGCCCTATGATTAAACATAAAGTAGTTTATTACCTATGTTTAGTGGAATTTTATGATTTTTAGGCCTGTTATTGAAGATTTTGGCCATTATTGGGAGATATTGAACTCCTTTTGAGCCCAGATTTTGGGAGGAAGTTGGGGAAGGATAACCAACTTCAGATCTATATAAACCAAGTCTGTTTGAGGCCATGGAGGATAGTCAGAGTAGAGTTATGTTGAAGCAAATCCAAGCCAAAGCCATTTTTATGAAGGGAAGCTCTTAAGGAGGGGATCTTTGCGGGCCATTTCTGGGAGCTACACTCAGTGTTTTTCAGTGTCGTCAGTTGTGTTCGATTTCTGAGGTCAAGAAGAACACTATGAGACTAGTATGAGATCCATTTTATGTAATTTTGCTATACTTTTCAAGCATTTAAGAATTAATAAAGAAGCCTCCCCCACTAAAACAAAGGCACAGAGATGTAGGCAACCTTGTCGAACTCCGTTATCACTTCTCTTGTTATGGTCTGATGTTCTTATTGCTTCTATTTAGATCTATATGTTGTTTTATGGATGCTATGTTTCTTCATTAAATTCATCCTCTTTCATTCATCTTCATAAATGGTTAATTAACACATGCAATTAATAACTCAACCATAGTCATTAAAAGATCTTTTTAGATCAAGTGGTATCAAAGCTAGTTGAGGTTTGGGTTTGAGTTTTGCATGTTAACTAAGGAAAATATACAACGTGGTGAAGGTGAGCTTGTTGCAGAGAATCCATTAATTGGATTGAGAAAGAGAGCTTCTCACAGCGAGAATATGGCATTGGAAGAGGGACTTTCTCTTGATGAGAAAGAGTTAAAAAAAACTTTCCTTTCTATGTCAGAGATGGTGAAAGTTTTGTATGAGGATTACTTGGAATGAAAGAGACCGGTTCTTGGAAAATCTTCAAAGGGAAAAAGTGAAGAGGAAGAGGATCCTCCTCAAATTCCTCCTTCACCTCCATCATCACCTCCTTCTTCTCCTTCTTCTTCAAGTTCAAGTTCTAAATCTAATGCAAAGAAACATGTTCATAAACATAAGAATGAAATGCCATTATTAAAACTTGGTGTTAAATTTGAGTTGTCCATATATGATGGTGAAGTTAATGCAGAGAGACTTGCCAATTGGGTTAGGCAGATGGAGGTTTATTGCAATGTGCAACATATCAAGGATGAAGCCACACAAATCAAGTTGGCATCTTTGAGACTTGCATGCACAACTCTCATATGGTGGCAAGGCAAGTTGCAAAATGGAACACAACAAGTGGGTAATATATTTCCATCACGACAAAGTTTCATTTATGAAATTAGGAAACAATTCTATCCTTTGGGTTATAAAGAAAAAACATTAATGGAATGTCAATCTTTAAAACTAAGAAAAGGACAAACAATGAAAGAGTATACAAATGGCTTTCGAAAAATGGCTTTGATGTTAGATATCCCTTTACATACACAGGAAACCCTTATGAAGTATATAGGAGGTTCACCTACACAGATTAGAAATATTGTATTCATGTTTGGACCCACTAACCCTTATGAGGTTTATGTTCAAGCTACATACATTGAAGTAGGAAAAGTAGGTGTATTAGGGGAATCATCGTCTTCAAGGAAACAGGACAAGAGGAAATGGCATGGAAAGAATTCAAATGCAGTGGCAAGAAAAGATGAGAAGCCCTCTTGCAAGCATTGCAAGAAAGAGGGACATGATGAGGACAGATGTTGGCAGTTGCATCCCATGAAGAGGCCAAAGTGGTTCAAGGAAAAGAAGGGAAGGAAAATAGTGGCAACGACAACAAAACCCACAGACTTGGGATCAGATTCAGGTGACGAATCTAAGGTCTCATTGGTTGGTATGACAGGTAAAATTGGTGAAGGCATTGATTATAGAAGTAACTTGCTTCATATAAGGGTAAACATGCGACACACTAAGATAGACACATTAATTGACAATGGATCTCAATATAATCTATTCTCAAAAGAATTGGTTAAGAAATTGGGTTTAAAAACACAAGTACATCATAAGCCTTACACACTTAAATGGATAAGCAATCATCATCAAATGAACATAACAGAGCAGTTTACAATCAAATTTTCAATTTCATCTAAGTATGTGGATGAGGTAACATGTGATGTAGTTTCATTAAGAGAATGTGGAATGGTCTTAGGTAGTCCATATTTATATGATCGAAAGGCAATCTTCTACAGGACAAGAATCAATACGTCAAGATTATGTGGTTCGTGCTCATCATGTTAAGGAAAATAAAACACTTCAAACAATGGAACAATTAAAGAAAGCAGTTCAAGCAAGAAAAAAACCAATAATTGTTTCAAATGAAGTAATCGATCTTAAGCAAGAACAGGAAATGATTGTTGAATGGAAAATCAATCATAGGATGCTTCAAGATAAGCTCATGTCATGCAAATATTACAAGTATATCAGCTCATTTGCAATTGTCTTTTTGGTGCTATCATTATTAATGTTGTCTACATGGATGATAGTGGCTTCAATAATATGTAGCATGGTTCAAATGGCTAACAATATGTTGTTAGTTGTCATGATTGTGTTAAACTTGATCTTGATGAGACATGTGCACAGGACAGAGCTCAGAGACAGAAGACAAGCTGGGTGGCCTATCCCGAGCTTGTTGACTGGGCAGTAACCTTTTGGGGACCAAAATGTCCTTTAGTGTGGAGGTGTGATCTAGAATCAGATCCAGGAGGCTTCCAGGTCCAGAAAAGGCTCAAAATGAAAGTGCTCAGAATCAGACGAAACCAATTCCATTGCGACCATCTCATCACACTGATTACGGCCATATATTTATTTTCTCAAACAGGCGTCGTATGCGAAAGTTATCACACTATGATCGTTTACCCAAACAGCTAAAAAGTCAACAGTCAAACTGGAAAAATGTCAATGTTGACGTCAGCATGACATCACCATGATGATGTAAGCATATTTACATGTGGCAACACAACAGTGGGGTGACTAGACTGTGAGAGGGACCAATAGCATGTTGACACGTGGCATCGGAGAACAACAAATGGTGGGGTGCCACTTGGCCCAGACATGGGCTACCATGTGGCACCCATGCGTTGGCTAATTATTTATATGAAAAAATTGTTGAACTAGACAAGAATTGAACCAGATACCTACTTTGTAAGCATAGCACCTTTAGAAAGGCCCAAACACCAACACGATGCACGTGTTACTTGTTAAAACAAGTGTTACATATTTTATTTGAATTGTAATATATTAAAGTTTGGCGTGGAGGGGGTTGGGGCTTATTCCCAGCCCGTGGTCTCTTAGCATAGCACACAATCAGGGGCATGAAATAACTGCCATCCACTAAAACAAGGGTGTGGTTCTATGCATATGCCCAAGAATCCAGGAGCTAGCACGATTTTTGGGGCTAGCGCTTGGCCATATTAAGATGCATGTGACCAAAAATTGGGGGTGCACACCTATTTTTGGGGGCTTAAGCCCAATAATTAAACATAAAGTGGGTTATTACTTATGTTTAGTGGAGTCTTATGATTTTTAGTCCTGTTATTGAAGATTTTGGCCATTATTGGGAGATATTGAGCTCTTTTTGAGCCCAGATTTTGGGAGGAAGTTGGGGAAGGATAACCAACTTCAAATCTATATAAACCAGGCCTATTTGAGGCCATGGAGTATATTCAGAGTATATTTATAATGAATAAAATCCAATCCAAATCCATTTTTATGCAGGGAAGTTGTTGAGGAGGGGACCTTT
>CBVK0101921929.1:0-11118 GCA_900067695.1 Picea abies
GAAGGGGATAAAGGAAAGAAGGAGGAGGCCTTGGACCCAATTATGATGGAGACAACTAGGTCAAGTGGATCATGGTGACAACTAGAAGGGAGCACAGTGGAGTACCCTACCAATATAAGGTGAACACCAAGAAGAGAGCCATAGTTACGAGGGAAGGGTTGGAAAGTGATGAAGAGGAGGTAGAGGATCTCTGGGTTGTTGAGAAGATTAAGGAAATCCTTTGCATGACATATGAGAGGAATACTAGAGGTCCAAGATAGGAAATAGAAGGAAACACTCCTATCCATATCAGTTTCAGTGTGGAACCCATAAACCCATGTGCGACTAATACACCAAGAGAAACACCATAATTTAGACAACCAAATTTTGGGAGAAGGAAAACAACAGGAAGTACATCTACACAAGGAGAAACAACTGGGGGAGCTAGTTTAGTAAGTAGTAGCTAAGTATTTACACCATGTAGATGTAGTAGTTCATCATTTAAGATGGAAAGACATGATCCAACCATTAGGTTACCAGAATTCAAAGGCAAAGCATTGGAGGACCCATAGAAGCACCTGTTTATTTGTGAAAATATTTGGGAAGCAAAAAAAAGCATGGACGAGGACACTAAAATTGCACAACTAACTATCACATTAAGAAATCATGCACTGGATTGGTATATGAGTATAGCTACAAACAGTCCGCTAGAGACAACCAGAACGATTAGAGATATCAAGACATTGTTGATAAATGAGTTACAAAATCCGAGTTCAGAAGATCAATACATGAACGAGATGATAGAGATCAGATAGAAACTAGGAGAATATCTATGGGATATTGACCAAATATTCAAGTGGATAAAGAGAAAACTAAAATACGTCATGAAAAATATGCAACATAGGAACTTATTCGTGAATTCGTTGTTAGCGCACTTGAAATATCCACTATGACAACAAAAGTTTAATACACAGGAAGAGGCTCTACAAGTATCCCTAGAACTGGAAGAGAACCAATATCAGAAGACAGATCTAGCCATCGCATAGATGAAGGAGGATATGAAGAAATTAACATTTCATCTAAACCAGAAAAAGAACAAGGACAAAAGAGAAGTCGTTTGGTGTACCACATGTAGAACAAAAGAACACCATATGAATGAATGTCCAACATTCACATAGTACATGGTTGTAGGAATTCTAAATCCATTACCAACATGAGGAATATGGTGCAAGATATGTAAGAAACATGGTCATGATCCATATCACTACCTAATGATGCAGAAGTACCCGACAGTACCTAAGAGATCATATTGCATCTTTTGTAAGCTAGTAGGACATGATGACAAAGATTGCATAACCATGGAATTAATGAAGGAAAGAGAGTTAGATGCATACAGGGTGCAAGCAAAAATGATGACTGGGCAAGCTGCACCCTAGCTTAATAAAGTCCCATCCCCATACAACATTGCGCAACAATAGTATAACACTGCGAAACAACCATACAACATCGCACATCCACACTATAATACCCCATAGTATAACCAAGAGCCTCAATATAACAACTCGCGATGGGATTGAGATGGCTACAGAGGCGGGGGAAGAGAAAGAGGAGGCTTTGGAATAGGTATAGGACCAGTGGTATGTCATAATTGTCAACAACTAGGACACTATGCAAGAGAATGTACACTTCCACTAGCGACCTATATGTATTGTCATGCATCGTATCACAACACGAAGGAATTCCCGACACTATTAGGGAAGATCTAGGATTAGATAAATCATAACAATCAGAATGTTCAGTGGATTTTAGTAGAAGCGAGCGATGAAGGAAGAAACATCGACATAGTTACACAAAGAAGAGCTAATACAGAAAATGACATGGTACTACAAGAACCAACACAACACTAATGGGTGAAGAAGAATGTCGAACCAAGGACACATTTTGACGCACAAAATGAGAAGGATATATTCAAGAAAGACAGACAAGAATTTATGAAGCCGAACATTACGTCAACATCAACCGTGCAACATAGTAAGGAAGTACCTGAGTATGAGATGCCTTCATTGTTGGATCACACAAAATAAACACATCCACTGGGACAAGTAAGTAGTATTAAAGGATTTTTGAAATCATGTGTAAAACTAATAAATGATCCATCCTCTGTTAAAGTATTACAAAACATACTAGAAATATGTAGCATAGAAGCAAAAGGAAAGTTAGAACAAAAAATAGTCAATCACCTACATACAATAAGGAGAACAAGTAGGGAATTCAGGATGAATGCTAACATTGGAGATTTTAACATGGGAGATATCATACTGGATTTATAATCTGAAGTTAATGTATTACCCAAGAAGACATGGAAATGTATGGGGGAGCCCACATGATCCAGATTATTTTCGGCACAAAATGAGAGCGGAGATATAATAAAGGGATGCACAGAGATATCGCAGATATTCAATAATATAACAAAAATGTACCAGAGATGCAACCATAAACACAAATATACAGTAATACATGATTTCTATTAATCAAAGAAATGTACAGAGACTGCAAAAACACAGAGTGAAGACTTGCTTGAATGTTGGAAACTTATCTCTAAGAAGAGATGTGACGACTACTCACATTTGTAAGAAGATGATTACAATGAGGCTCTAATGGTATTTTTACAATAACCAGGAATGAAAAAACCCTATACATCCAAAAACCTAACCCTAGGAGATGAACAGGAATGAAAAAACCCTATACATCCAAAAACCTAACCCTAGGAGATGAAGCGCCAAAATCCATGTGGGCCCCATTTGGGTAAGTTACTACATTAACTTCCTGGGGTTGTAACTTTTGCATACAATCTCCTTTTTAGGTGTATGATAGCTCGTTGGGAAGGTATCATCAAGGAGATTCATTATGGGGGATAAATAATTCCATGGTATATCATTGACAACCTTGATATCGAAAAACCTGCATTTGGGCCCTCAAATTGGACCTGAAAATTAAAATTGCCAGAAAACTGTTTTAGGCCAGTCGAAAAAGGTCGGTGGCCATGGATATCCACCTAGATCGCCACATTAGTATATTCACTGGTTCAATGAAAACTAGCAAATCAACATAGATTCTTACCAATTGGAAGAGAAAAAGGAGTAACAATAGACCTGGATGAAGTATGGACTAAAGTTGACTTCGAAGTAATCGAGATAGTGGTTGGCATAACACCTTATCCAACATTTCTTGGATTGGATTGGGAATTTGATAGCCATACAATACTCAACCTGAATATAAGGAAGATGACCTTTGAGTCAGGATAATAAAGATTCATTGCACCATTGGACCCATCAGAGGGAGAAAGGTTCATAGATCCTACTTGCTTGGACCTAGAGGAAATTAACTAGTTGTAAAGAACAACTGCGCAAGATGAAGATTACATAAACCCAAATTCACATGTGGTACTCAGTTGGAGAAGCATCACCTCATGTGCATCAGACTCAGAGACATGCTTATAAAATTGGAAACAAAGGTTACACAAGGTCTCCACAAGGATATGGGCAAGAATAGACCGTGTAGTAAAATGGATAGGTACAGAGATAAGGGAACCTCCTAGATTTAATAGGGTGAATGACCTAGAAGAATTATTAACATGGTAGGAAGATGAAGTTTATAAAATCAAAGAATCCTATCCCTATATATATCACTAAAGGAAACACCTATGAGATGGTGGGGTGCGCACAAAGAAATGATCAAGTACTAGTACCAATGTAAGTGGTTACTGCGAATTAGGTTTGGCGCAGAACAAGGAAGAAACCAAGAACAAAAATATGATGGACATGGGGCACTAGTAGAACAATTCAAGAAATGAAGAGCACTATGGAAAATGACACCACTGGAGTAATGACCTCACTATTTTATCCACACATTAGAGGGCACCCCAACAAATTGGTATACAGAAAAAGAACTGCGTAGAGGAACTACGAGATGGATGGTATTACAACAGAAATTCATAGTCACTTTCTCATTTGAGCATGAGAACCCAAACATAGACAGAGCACTTAAATAAATCTGAGGGGTGATATTTACTAAGAAGCTATATTTTGAACTCATAATATAATAACAACAACAAAACAGAGAGATAATAAAATAATCATTGTCATGCTACCATGTGCGGGAAGAAGCACCAGATTAAGATGACCTGCGCGATATCCAGATTGAGGAAATTGAAGGCGAGAGAGAAGTGGAAGTACACCTATAGAATTAGAGGTGATTGTTGTGCTGATCAAAGTGAAGAAATTCAATATTGGGATAGTTGAGAACCCTAAAATGGACAACATTGGAGACTACTGGGATGAGCAAACAATGGAAAGTATAATAGAGATACTACGCGAGTACAACAACTAGTTCCCAACAAAGTTCACAGAAATGAAAGGCACAACAAGAGAGATAGAAATTAAGATACCACTCAGATATGAGGCAATACCGATCAGACAATGACCATACAGACTAAAACCGATATATAAGCAAAAAGTCAAAGTTGAGATCAATAGGATGTTGGAGGATGGAATCATAGAACCTGTAGAAGAATTGAAATGGATAAGCCCAATGGTAGTTCAGGAGAAGAAACAAGAGGGGATAATAATATGTGTCTACTTGAGGAAGTTGACTGATCCATTCCTACATGACCCATTCCCTACCTCATTCACAGATGAAGTCGTAGAGAATGTAGGAGGAAATGAAGCTTATTCATTTACCGATGGGTTCTCAGGATACCATCATATCAAGATAGCACCAGAAGATGGATACAAGACCACTTATTCCATGCAATGGGGATCTTACCAGTATACAATCATGCCATTTGGACTAAAGAATGCACTAGCAATATTTTCCAGAGTAGTCATAGTTGCATTCAAAGAATTCATCCACCAGTTCCTAGAGGTATATCTGGATGATTGGACAGTCTATACTATGTTGAAAGACCATGTAGAGGTCTGGAAAATGATGTTAGAAATATGTAGGCAGTTCAATACATCATTAAATATCAAGAATTTCATCTTCATAACACCATTTGGGATACTATTGGGCCATATAGTATGTAAGCAAGGGTTCCTAGTAGATCTTGCCAAGATTGCAATCATTGTTAACCTGCCACCACCAAAAATAGTTTGTCAACTAAGAGAGACATTAGGACACATAATACTACAGGAAATTTATAAATGGGTATGTGTAGATCACTACACCAATGGAGAAATTACTAAGGAAAGACACAAATTTCTAGTGGAATGAGGACTATCAGCATGGTCTGGATACCCTGAAAGAGAAGATGGTAACCACACCAATACTAGTATTCCTGGATTGGGAAAAGACATTCCACATACATGTAGATGCAACAACCATAGAACTTTGAGATATTCTAGTGCATCCAGGAGCAAGAGAATTTGACCACCTGATAGCATTTGCTAGCAAAAACTCTCAGAATCGGAGCAGAACTACAACACCATAGAGAGGGAAGGCTTAGCTATGGTCTGTGTGCTTTAGAAATCTAGGCATTATTTATTGGGGAAACATTTCAATATGTTCACAGATCATTTCATGCTCAAATAACTCATCAACAAGCCAGTGTTAGGGGGGATAATTTGTATATGGTTATTGCTATTTCAATAATTTGACCTTGAAGTGATAGTCAAACCAGGGAAGTTGAATGCAGGTCCTGATCACTTGTCAAGGATCACTAACATAGAGGAACCCATGAATCTAGAGGTCAAATTTCTCAATGCACAATTATTTTGAGTCCAGATAGCTGATGAATACTTCACAGACATCATACAATACTCGAGTATAGGGATTGCACCATAGAAATACAACATTGCATAGAAGAAAAATCTAGTAGTCAAGGTTACAGACTATCAATTAATTGTAGGTCATTTATACAAAATGGGTGCATATATCATCTTGAGAAGATGTGAGCTAGAACACAAAATACCAAGGATCTTAGCAAGATCCCATGAGGGAATAACAGGAGTACATTATGCAGGAAAAGATACTGTGAAGAAGGTATTGTGCACAGGATTATGGTGGTCGGGCATGCACAAAGACTCAATAGACTACTTCCAAAAATTTGATGTATGTAAGAGGGTTGGTAAACTGAATAAAAGGGGCAAGATGCCCCTACTACCATAAGTAACTTTCCAGGTATTTGACAAATGGGAAATAGATTTTGTGGGACCAATTAAACCACCAACAAAAATGTCAGGAACGAGGTACATTGTTACTGCGATAGAATACCTGAGAAGATGGGTCAAAGCAACATCTGTAAAAGATTGCAGTACATATACAAAAACACACTTCCTGTTGGAGCAAGTGATCACTAGATTTCATTGACCGAGGATTTTGATGAGTGACCAAGGAACTCACTTCATTAATAGTACTAATAAGGCTATGACTATGGAATTTGAAGTTCATCATAAAAAGAGTACACCATATCATCCTCAAGAAAATGGAACAGTGGAAGCCTTTAACAAAATCCTTCAAAATGCACTAACGAAGAACTACAACATAAATAAGGATGATTGGTACTTGAAGATATCAACATTATTGTGGGCATACATAACCACATGCAATAAATTGACAGGACAAATGCCATTCATATTGGTATATGGACAAGAAGCTATGGTTCCATTAGAAGTTTTGGTACCTAGTCTGTGCATAACAACAATTACAAACATGACGGAATGAGGTGCATTACATGAAAGGCTAAATTAATTGATGATCATGGAGGAAGATAAGATTCTAGCAAGGTTCCACCAAGAAGTGTAGAAAGCAAGGGATACATCTTGGCATGATAGAAATATCAAGAGAAAGGATTTCAAGGAATGAGACTTACTCTTAGTGTATGATATTAAATCCCTTTATCACCCAAGAAAACTTAGAATGCATTGGTTAGGACCATACAAAATAAACACTATCACATATGGAGGAGTTGTACAGTTAAAGTATTTAGGAGGAACAAAAATTAGAGGGATTATCAATGGGAGCCGACTGAAGATGTATAGGGATAGTTGACCTCCCAGCAATTAAAAAAAAATATATATATATATATATAGAGAGAGAGAGAGAGAGAGAGAGGAAATACCACATCGAACATCAACAAATAACAATAGAGGCATAGTGTGTTGAAAAGAGAATGAGCATGCACACTCAAAAATGCTAGCACAACAGAGAACAGGCCAATGGTCACTACAAAGAAGGAAACAAAAGGAAAGAAAAAACAACAAGAAAGATGGATATAACAAATAACCACCAACAGATGATAACTATCAAAATTAAATAAAAGGAATGACTGATGGAACACCACATTAATTTAGACAACGAACGATGACAAGGGAATTCAATAGAAAGTACGAGGGAAGCATCCGTTCAATTAAAACACAAATTGGGTAACGTCTTTGAGAAGCTTCACACGATCCTTATATAATATAGTGTGTGGGATTGGGGAAGTTATTGAGAAATTAAGAAAAGAAGAGAGAAATAGAGTATACAGAGTTGAGAGAGAAGTTTGCAAAGGTTACAAAGGACACTACATTCGACTGACAAGAACCTTAACACCATGGCACAACCCAAATAGGGAGAACCAAACTAGACTGGTAGACAACCTCGAAGCAACAACAAATCCTCACTGCAAGCATAGGTAAGGGAAAAACAACCACTTCAGCCTCCAAAAATCGTCAATGTGGACGAAATCCCATCGCCTGATATGACACCAGGAAGCCCCACACCTATTGTGGAGGAAACCAAGTAGACAAAACCAATGGGCATGGATATGGATGTACCGTAAGGGGGATAGGGTCAACATGATGAGAAATTAGACAATCACTCGCACCCCACAAACCTTGAACAAGGCCCACATGGTAATGGGATGGTCCTGAACCAAGAAGAAACAATCATAGACAACCATGCCAGAACAAGCACACAAGGGCATAGTAGAAGATCTCACCAGCTGACCAAAGGAGCATGTAGAAGAGAGAACAATGGAGGTTCGAACCTCCAGTCAGCCACCACAATGGAAGGGAAATGAACTAGTACCAAGGTCACCACGTAGGCAGGTCGCTACAACCATTTTTTGGTTGCACATTCTGAAAGGGGTACGTATAGCATGGAATCTGTTAGGACACATGGAGAAATTGAGGTGCTTATACCATGACATGATGGACACAGACAGGTTCCCAAAGTTCGACAAGAAATTTTACCTATAGAATGTGGGTATAGGACCCCTTGGTAAACCAATTAAAAAACTAGTCTAGTGGATAGTCGGACTAGCCAAAAATGGGGATGTAGGCCTGTTGGACATCTCGCACTTTAGGAGAGGCCAATATGCAAACAACTGCATCAAGACGCTGATGGTAGTCACGCATGGAGGAAAATTTCGGTTGAAACAACTCATCTTAATAGATGTAGAGCTCATTGCATACATCAAAGGGCTGCCATCACAAGGTGATGAACCCACGTAGTTCCTTAAGGAAATTATGAAGGAGAAGGAACTAGACAAGGAAACGAAGAGAAAGTATGGTACTGAAAGGGGTTCGTACGTAATCATAATCAAATGTATTAGTGACAAGAATGGCCGAAAAAATTATGGCATAAAAATTACTCATGAAATGTCGCAAGGAGGAGGTCCCTTCTAGGGTTATTACATATGAAGCACAGTGTGGGAAGGGCACCACACTCAGCTAAGACCTATATTTGGTGAATTTGTTCCTAGACGACGGCAAGGTGCACAAGATCTGGGGACATAACTTCACTATTCATGGCTACTCATCCTAATTTCCTTGATTGGATAGAAGGAGCCTAAGTATTCATTCTTTGCCACAAGACCTAATCCTTTCCATGGAGCATGATACTTATCGCGGGAGACCTCTTTAGACCCCAAGAACATAAAGGCAAATCCATCTATATTCAAAGGATATCACAATGATCTACAGGATAGCATCGCTAACACTTGGAGAGTGACGTCGAAAGTGGACGCATAGTATAAGGGCATAGCCAACTTCAAAGAAACTAGACATGCAATGTGGATCCAGGCACGGAAAGATCCTGACAATCAATGGCTACAACTATGCTACTGCATCAAGAAGGTGGATATAGAGATGGCCATTAAGGATTGGGATGATGACTGGATGATTCTAGTCTTGAATCAAAAAATTCCCACAGGAATGGAGGAGGAGGTAGGACAGGGACAAACAACTACCAAAGAGATGATAGTGCTCGAGAAGAAAAGTACAAGTCAAAACACAGTGCAATAGAAAAAGAGGGGTCGTCCAAGAAAGGCACTCAGGCGAGGAAGAATAACAACCCACAGACACCATAGGTACAAGAGAAATAGATAGAGACAACACAGGGAACCACAAAAATTGGTACTCAGAAGGAGAAAGGCCAAACTAAGAGTCTAGTCATCCAAATAGGGGGTGTAGGCAAGAAATCTAAAGTGCACAGACCGCCCCCAGAATACATGATCATGGAGGACAATGATGACATGTTGGACCAAATGGTCCAGGATTGCACAGTAGAGGATTTTGACAATGCTCAACGTAAAAGGGATAAGATTGAGGAGGAGATGGAATACATGCGACAAATCCTCAAACATATCAGAGAATCACAGAGGGATGACAACAACATAGGAACATTCCCATCAACATCACAAATAGGAGGTGAAGCTAGATCAAGCGACAAGGAAAGGATCTAGAAAATAACACAACCGAGCTCAACATTTCATGTCACACCCAAAATGTTATGAATGGATGAAATTGTGGGGCAAACACCCATGAAGGACTTGGCCAAAATACAGTTGGTATTGAAGCGGATACCAACCAAGGCATTGTATAAACTGCAAGTCGTCATCACATGGGAGGTATAGTCACGTGCACTCACAAACACAACATAATTGTAGCAGACAAGGGACAATCAGGATGAGTTGGAATTAGTACTCGAGAAGATGAAGCTCAAGACCAAATATGAAAAACACCACATGGATAGGTTGGAATAGGAATTGGTTGTATCCTATGAGAAATCCCAAAGAGCGTGCAGACGGAGGAACTCATGGTGACACAAAAGATTGATCAGATTGTGAAGACAATCAATCAATATAGATAGGAGATCGAACACCTTCGGGAGAATCTCATACCTACCACTCCACCAAAGGTGAAGGAGAAGAGGAAGTAGGAGGAAACAACACAAATAAAGGATATAGAGTGACAAGTCCACGTGATGACTGACTTGTTCAAGAAAGAAGAACAACTTTGGACGAAGCTGGAAGCAGATCAATAGGTCCAACAGTGGGATCATGAAGAAGAGGTAGAAGACAATTAACATCATGGAGTGCATTAAAGGAACACAGGATATGAATAAACTCTAGGAATAACTCACAGCTACACATACATAGAAGAAGGAGTGTCAACCTCAAATGGAACTTCTCAAGGAGTGGGAAATAGAGGTCATTGCGTAGGCGGAAGATGAAAAGAGGAACATGGCACAAACTCAGGCAAAGGGTGCAGAAATGGTCAACAACATGATTGTAGTGCAGGTATTGGATGCACTCAAGGAGAAGACCATGCAGGCCCAAACCCAAGCAAAGGAGTTCACAGAGCAGTTCCAGTTGATTGCAGGAGATATCAATGAAGCACACATGGTTTAGGTGGCTCGGGATGAGCCACATGTTATTGTTGGGGGCCTATTGGATGCAGGTCGAATCAGGAAAAAAGTCTATTTTTGGAAGTGAATCATGCAAGAGGAAAAATACAACTGGAAGGAAAAGCAACACACACGCATGCATGGAATACCTAATGAAACTAGGGTTAGGATTTTTGTAATGCATTGTAATGGCTGGTGATCCAAAGATATAAATAAGTAGTTCTTAGGAGAGATGGAGGGAGAGACGAGACACAAAGAGGGACATAGAGGAAGATAATTGTAAGAATTGCATAAGTCATTAATATGTGTTGGTTGTGGAGCCTGATTATCTTCTTGATTCAGAGGTCCTTGCTTTCAGCCGTGTTTATACCCCATGAAGTATTTACACCAAAGAAGTATGTACACTCTTCCACGCGGGGGAGTGCAGAGGGGGGGTACCCCCTCTGCGGGGTTCGGGGAGTCCATCCCCCC